>RJWH01002097.1:59266-269342 GCA_004363575.1 Solenodon paradoxus | reverse complement strand
CCTCCAGTTACCTTTCCTCAGTGCCTTCCTGTGGCAGTGGATGCACTCAGTCCACCCCTGCCCACTCTTTTCAGAGAGAACACCTCTGCCAATTAACCATCGTGGCCACCTCAGTTTTCATTTGCTATAACAGCCAGCTCACCTGCCAATGCAAATGGCAAGGGGGAGGAGACTCAGGCTTGCTCTCAGTTAGCAAGATGCCCAAGTGGTGCCTCGTTTAAAAGAAAAGAAAAAGAAAGAAACAGCGTTGTATTGCTCCAGAGCAGTGTGGTCAGCAAACTGAGCCCGCATTCAATTGCTGTAAATAAAGTTTTATCGAATCTCAGTCACACTCTTACAGACCACAAAGTCTAAAATACTTACACATAAATTTTACCAATCTAACCCCAGAACACTAAAGGCAGTTTCTCTTTTTCGGAAAAATACTATCCAGGTGCCTGATTTTCCTCTCTGAGCTATGGCTGTACTTAAACAGGGTGTGAGGCTTTCGATGCAAGACTGGCAGTTTTTGTAGAATGTCTGTTAGGCTTCATGGTTTTCCAGCAAATGAAGCTTATCAGAGAGGTCTAGGATGTAGCTAGCGGGGTCTGATTCTGACTCTCAAGTTTGCAGAGTGTAAGGTGGAGAGAGGGAAGAGGAGACAATTGTTTGGATGGACGGAGTGAAGATGAGGTGAGGAGTCTACTTTGAAAGCTGAGGACAGAGATAAGTGTCCAGAGGGCAGAGGAAGGCTGGAGGGAGCCTTGTCTCCCAGTCCCTTTCTCCAAACCCATCATTCTGCCTCCTTCCAACTGGGCTACTTCTCTCTGCCAGGAGGCTGTAGAAAAAGGCTTCCCCCACAGTCACCCACCCAGGGGTGTGAAAGCCCCTTCTTCTGGTCCGTTGTTTCTTTATGGTCATCACCCTCAAATCCAAACCCCTGAGATTTCCACCTCCAGCCTGTCCCTTTGGCAGCTTTCCCAGTCTACTGGACCCACGGGAAGCACCCGGGAGAGAAAAGTGAGCACAAACACAGGCAGAGTGGACAACAACAACAACAACAACAACAAAAGTCAAATTTTCTTTTAAAAAATCTCTGCATTGAAATACAGTTCTAGCACAAAACAAAGAGCAAAATAGAATTTTCTTTACAAACTGATAGCTACAGGGTTAGGGGATGCTTGTAAATGCATCTGTTTGGTAGGCTTTTTCGTTGAAGAAAACACATTTAATTCAGCAAAGTACTGTTACTCTGAGCCAGCTGTTGGCACACGCAGAAGGCTTTGCTCACAGAACTCCAATTTAAAATGCGGTTGGTTTAAACATGGTTTTGCTGTCCCAAAGTAAAAGAGTGTGTCTATAATGATTGGGCATCAGAACATTGGGCTAATATGGCTGCCTTGGATTTATTTGCACTGCTGTACTATTTCACAGTGAGTAAAAACTTTCACAGAGATGGCCATATTGAGTCTCCTTAGCTAATCTTCAAAATAGGTAAAATGCTATTCCTTTGGAAAAATAAGTAAACAAAGGTAGAGTGGCATTAACCACCACATTAATCAAGGCCTTAGTAGGGTAGAATGAGGACACGAACCAAAATTTTGATTGCTAAGTTCTTGGAACTTCTCCTAGAATTCTTGCTGTGTTTTCTCGATTAGAGTGCTGGCTCCCATACTACAATGGACCCTCATTATTTCTTGTAAGAGTTCCCTGAATTCTTATGCCCGCTAAGCATCAGCTGTATACTGCTTAAAGGAGAGACCACAAGCACATCTGAAGCAGCCATGATAAGTAGCATATAATTCACTCATTTGAAAGTCACCTTCTGTTATTTATGTAATCAACAAATATTAAATATGAGTGGTCTTCTTTTTTAACTGAAGGAAGGACTTCTCATTTTAAAAGACTGAGAAACAATAAGCTAATAGGCTTACTGAAATGAGTATTGCAAGATTTGGGGAGCTGTAAAGGTCTTGGGTGGGAGTGTAATCCTGAAAAATATTCCCCCTTTTACCCATCCTTGCTTTCAAAAGTAAATTAATCATAATCACTGTATGTACAGAGATAGGAGCCTGGTGGTTAGGGCTGAGGCCTCAGCCTCAGCAAGTCTGTAAACTTTACTCAACCTGAGCTTGTATTTGTAAAACAGGAGTTTGACTGTGCCCTGGTGGAGCAGTCACTGGGCACAGTTCACATAAATTCCAAGGTCTTAGGTTTGCATCCCAGGGTTGGTGGAAATAATCAAGATGAACAACAAAATAAAATAAATAAAGTACTTCTTCCTCTTTGATTTTCCTGCCTGCCTATCTCTGCTTGCCTTCATTTCTCCTGTACCTTTCCTTTAAAAAAAGAATTCTGGTCCATCTTTAATAGGATAATTCATTTTTATTAATAGTAGCACCTGGTAATTGATGGATAATTTTTAATACTATTAACATAAACAATATATCTTTGGTCTCTTCTCTTTCTGGATTAGTACTCTCCCAATTTCTGTGATGTCAGAAGCTTGCAGAGACCCCTTACAGGAAAGGTGGTCTGTCTTCGTTTTGATTTTTGCTACACAGTTTTCTTGACTCTTATTAAGCTGGCAACAAGCCCCAGGCAATATTACCTTTTCAAGATGAGGACAGGCTTCCACATCAGGACTGTCAGAGAGAATTTGGGGCATGTGAGCCATTTAAATGAATCAGACCTGACAAATCTGATTTACAGATTAAAATAATGTTGTGATATTTACCAAAAGTATATATAGCAAGTTAAGACACCTCCGACAGCAGACATTGATTGCCTGTTTTAATCAGCTGGTATAATTTAGCTACCACCAGAAGCAAAATGCTTAGGAAAGGTAAATCTGATCATAAATAATTCCCATTTTGATACATTTCAAAATCAAGTAAGACCTTAGTTCACTACAAGGTGACACGTCTACTGCATTATGTGAGGTCACATCAGGTTTCATTTGAGTGTAAGGAGAAGATCTGACGTGACATAAACAGATGCCAAAGATTTAAAGCAATTTCACCAGTTGCCTGTATATTAAGACAGACAGAAAGACGATGGAAACCCACTACCTGCTTATCTTTGCTAAATCGCTGATGCTTGTGGAAATTTATCAATATCACTTCATCAATATCCCCAATATTTCTGAGCAGAATCAAGACTCATAGCCTTGAAAGAGATCTCAAGAAGTCACTTGTCCAGAAACCCTGGAGCAAGGTTATTGCTTAAGAGAAGCATGGTCTGGCTTCCAAACCTTATTTATTGAATGAATATAGAATGAATGAAAAATTCTCTTCACCACCCATCCCCAGAGGCAGTTTTGCCCTGAGGGTATAGAAGGGGTTGAAAAGTCTGGAGAAGCCCCAGGGGTTTAAAGTCCTATCTACTTGCTCATATATTATCTATATCTTACCTACTTCTAAAAAAGATTTGAGACAGCTTACAACAAAAGATATCAACAATAAAGAGCTTTATTCTCCATCATCCCTTGCAGGGTTTTATTATCACATTTAGGATCATCAAAAAAAAAAGAGTATTAAATGGCTATTTGCATAAAATGCTATGCCAAGGGCTGAATAAATCAGGCAGAGTCAGGCTGTGACCTCTGTAAATTTCCATCCATTCAGTTTATGTTCATTCATTTAACAAATATTTATTCAGTACACTTCATGTTTAGGCCTGGGGGTTGTAAATGATTTACATGTGGACCCTGCCCTGCCCTCAAGAAGTTTATAACTAGTGGAGGGGCCTAAAGAAAAACTGTGTGTGTGTGTGTGTGTATCTGTCTGTCTGTCTGTCTGTATATATGCATGTATGTCTCTCTCTCTTACACACACACACACACACACACACACACACACACACACACACACACACACACACACACCTGACTCCCTTAAGGACAGGCTGGAGGCTTCAGTGCTGTGAGGGAGTGGCAGAGACATTCAAGGGAAGGACAGGGGAGATTGCATCTGCTTATACTGTGCCATGAAGAGAAACTGAGTGAAGAAGATTAGGCTGTAGGCCACGCTGTAAAGGAGGGAAATTGGACTTCCCCGACCCCTCTTTCTCTCTGGGCCCTCTCTGCTTTTGTTCTCCCTCCTTCCCTTCCCATAAGGATACCCTAAGCCCAAATGCTGTAATAGCTGCCTAGAAGAAGATGGACATTCCATCTTGGCGACACATCCTGCAATACAAATGCTCATTTCTATAGGACTCTGCTTTCCGCTGTTTATTGCCAACAACAGGAATATGGAGCCCTTATCTGCATCGAGGTAAAAAAACAGCCAGTCACAGTTTATTGCCAACTCATACCTAGGAATATCTGATTATAAAGAAGATCATGTCTGGGCATAAAGAAACCTGCTTGACAAAATGGTTTCTGGATGCCTATTGTTGGAATGAGTGCTTTCTGGGTGTCCTCAAACTCAGGATTCAAACAGTTCCCAGCCTTGTGTATCTAGAAAGCAGAGAGTCCCCAGAGACAAAAATCCTTGGAAGGTCCCCTGGGCAGATGTGTCCTACCTCTGAGGAAGGAAAAGAATCTCTTTAGTCACAGTCCCTCATTCTTAAACTGTAACTTAAAGAAAAATTCCTGGGAAGCTTTGAAAGTGTAGATTCCCAGGGTCCAACCTTTGAAACTCTGCTTCTTCCAAATGTCTGGAGTGCCTCCTGGAATTTTCATTTTTCACAAGCACCACATCAGCCACTTAAGAAGTGATCTTCGAGGCACCTTTGCTATATATTGCTAAAGAGATGTAAATTCTAGGAGGAGTTCTAGAAGACAGGACTTGTCTCCGTCTTGTTCAGAGATGAACCCCTAGCACCTAGAACAGCAGTTAGCTCAGATGAGATGCTCAGTGACTATGGGCTGAGTTAGTTATTGAATGGGAACATGCCTTGCCTCCAGGCACCCTGATGGAGTAGAGGACTTTGCAATTTTTTTTTGGTGAATATCAACTTTGGAAAAGGTAAAAAAAAAGTAGAGATAGCAGTATCTGTATAAATTCTAAATTTATTCTAAATTATGTAGACGTGGAGTGAAGGGTAGAGAACTAGAGCTGGGAGTAGTCATACAGAACAATCTTGTCCTGTCCCAAGAAAATGACAGGCTGAGGGAAGGGCCAGGGTGGGAAAGACAACTTGGATATTTGCAGGGAGAAGCACAGACCTGCTTGCATGTCCTCACTCAGCCTCCCTTCCCCAGGCTTCTAGAGGAAAGAAGTTTGTGAAAGAAAAGCACAGACTCAGAAAGAAAGAAGCAGTTCTGCAGGAGTGAGGTGGAGCAGGCGGTGGGAAGTGCTTGGGGCTGTGGGGTGATGTAAACAGGGCCCCACTTCAGACCCACAGGGGACACTGAGCAAACTCTTAACACCACACCCCAGAGGCAACTGCTTCTGCTTACTGGAGAGCAAAATCCCAAAGAGGCTGCTTTTGGTCAAGGTATTTACCTTATAGCCTGTGGCCTATTGTCAGATTAGATTTATTCTTTTGTCTTCTGACTTTGATTTAAAACAAAAACAAGTGTTAATCTATTTAGAAAAAGGAATCCTACAGCTCAGCTTCTTTCAATGACTCATTGCTGGTCCTTGAGATCCTCTATCAAAAAATTCTGGCCTGTGTCAGCTGTCAGTTAACAGGAGAACAAGAGACCGTAATCCCAACATCCACTGACTACATTAGACTTGTTACAAACACACCCAGGGTGGGTAGGTTTGGGTTCTGGCAGCTGCTCTAAGCAAAACTGGCTGCCTTACAAATCTTGCAAACATCTATGATGGCTTAGTCGATATTTTGTCTGATCGATTTCCCTTTCAGCAGTAGAATGAAACAAGACACTGGACATAGTTAGTTAAACTGAACTTCTTTCCAATATCATCAAGCTTGGGGAAGCAATTAATAGATCCATAATCTGTTTTTGGACAATCTGGGAAATTTTCCCAGTCAATATCTTCTTCCCTCGAGTTCAAATGAAGGACTCATCTAGGGATTGCTGCATATGTTGCTCTATTCCCATGCAAAAGGTTATGGGCCCTAGATTCTGGCTGGGAATGTGAACTTGCATAATTATGAACTTTCCAGACCCAATATTTATCTGTAAATGTGAGTGGATTATTCTCTCAGTAATGAAAAAATCAGATGATGACTTCTCATCACATTAAAAGTTCCAGTTACTGGCAATGAATGTTTATAGGGTTTAGGGCCCAGTTCCTGTTCCCACTTGTTTCTTGATCTGGTCCCTATGTTTCTCAGATGCCAAGTTCATTCTGCTTTGGGACCTTTGCACATAATCTCAGTTTCAAACAGACTCCCTACCACACCTCTCCACATGGCATGCTGCTACCCTGAATTTTTATAATGATTGGCCCCTTTTTGTTAGTCAGGTGTCAGTTTCAAAGTAACCTCAGAGAGGCTTCCAAAGTCACTCAGCCCAAAGGAGTGCCTCCCTATTCCATCCAGACACTCTCAACCACATTCCTAGAGTTTATTTTTTTCAAAACACTTACCACTAACTGGGACTATCTTATTTATTTGGTAGTTTTCTTGCTTACTTATAGTTTGGATAAAATCTGACATATGTGTTCTAAAGATCACTGTGTTACCTAATATTGCACAAGAGAAACCACAGGCCTTGTGGGGGAAAAGGTGCTGGAGATAAGAAACTTAAAAACTTCATCAGCTACACACTTAAAAAGGAATGAAAGCAAAAAAAAAAAAAAAAAAATGATAGCACAGTTTTAGGTATCTTAAATGGTTAAGGAAGTCATAAATTCCACAGTAAATATGGCAATGCATCTTGAAAAGAGTTGCTTTGCTTGTGGAAGAGGGCAGGGGAGAAGTACAGCTTGTGAGCTGGTGGAAGTGGAAGAGGGCTCCATGAAGTTGGATGGATATCAGATGTAGTCCTTAACAAACTCAGAGACTCCAGGGAGCTCGTAGTTGTTGGAGGTGTGTACACATATCCACTTTACATATTTCTGTGTAACTCTGCTCAGCTGGTGCAGTTGTCTGCTGTCTGTGTTTCTCATAGATAAAATCACACATAAGCAAACAAAAATTTTGCCTTATGTTAAAATTGTTCCCTAATGTGCCAGCAATGTTAGAGTAAATTCACATTTTCAAAAGAAGCCTTACTGGAGCTCTGATAGCACTTGTTTGTTCCACTCACTAGCATTTCAGCCCCATAAGATCAGAAAACTTTCTTTTCTTATTAATTGCTATACTTTCAATATCTTGGCACACAGTAAGCTTTTAAAATTTTGAATAAATGAATGAATGTCTTTCCTTTTCTTTTTTTCTTTTCTCTACTCATATATTCATGCTATCCTGTTAAGGGTCAGATGGATGTGGGGATTGCTTTTGGTGAAGGAGGGGATAGGAGGATGAGAGGGGCATCCAAATTGTTGTGTTGAGGAAGTACATTCTCTGAAGACAAAGACAGAAATGAAAACAGAATGAAACAAAACCCAAACTACTACAAATGATTTTGATATTCACTTGGGTCCTTCCACCTCCATAGTCATGGTAAATCTTGAGGTTCTTTCTGCTCACTACATGATGCTTTCTAATTGTGGAGGTTTGGAAGAGTCAGTGTAGAACTATGGAGAAAGACAGGACCTAAAAACACTCTACAGACCCTGTGTCACATGGAAATGTTACCAGAGCTCATTCCATTAGGAATAAAAGAAGTTTAAAGTCTAATAGGAAAGCAAGCAACTTTGCTGGGAATCTCTAGCTTTGCCCTTCCTCTCTGTATCAGTGATTCGGACCTAAAATTTCATCAGTCTTCTACTAAGTCAGAGAAGAAAATTAGAAGTGGCTTTGAAAGGTCATCCCGCACAGGTGGGTTATGTCATATTCCTAAAGGGTTTGAAAACTGTTTGAATTTCAGGGAAATTGTCTAGCACTACTAAGTAAAAGGTCAAATCTGAAAGTCTCCAAAGACCTAAAGAAGGTTATTTCTTCTAAATTTTTTTTCTGATTTGAATTCTGAACTTAAGAAATGGTGCCTGAAAATGCAAATGCTGTGGTTGAGCTGCTTTCATTTATCAGACAAAATAGGGAATATTTTGTTATGATTCTTTACTTCCTCAGTAACTGTTCAATCTTATGGAGAGTTGAGTGGAGTGGCAAAGTAATTATATGGTGAGTACCATATATTTACAATTATTTATGTTTTCTAGATTGGAGTACAGGGTAATTATTTTTGGTCTTATTAAGTGCAAATTACCAAGTAGTCTTCAGGAACATGTAATTACTATGTACTGTAGTCACATGCCACTTACCAGGCAAAATGAATGCAGCAAAATTTGTATTTAATACAAGCAAAATGATGCATATGGTTTTATGAAGCTAAGTGTAGGGACATGCTTTCCTGTTTTGGAAGGAGAAACAGAAGCAGTCTTTCTTCACAAAGGGCACATCCTCAACGAACTGGATCAGGATTTCTCAAAGGTAAGCGCTCATTACTAATGCAGATATATGAAGTCCCAGCTCAGACCCAGAAAGTCTGATGCTGACACCGGGACGGGAGGTCCTGGTGTCTGTGTCTTTAGCAAGTCCCCGGCTGCTTCCTGCGCCCACCACAGCCAAAAAGCAGCTGTCGAGATCCCAAACCCTCTCACCAGCAGTGTTACCTCTATACACAACAGGTGGGGAAAACGGGGTCCTAGATGGTGCAATTCTTCTTCTTATAATTCTTATAATTAGTTTGTGTTCTTTTAAATTATATGTTGAAAAACATCCTTCATCTCACCATTGCAAAGATACAGAAGTGCTATTAGGTTGACTATTCCCTGAGTGAAGTTTTCCATTATTTATAGGTCAGTTATATTCAATTTAGCTTGGATTTATGGATTTTCATGAACACGCACACACACACACACAATCTGAGGGACAGTGGCCTGAGGAAGGACCAGAATCTAGATAGTGAATTAGCTCACGCATGGTCAGAACAGGGAAGACTTCTTCAACAGATAGTTTCTGAGCACTTACGCTATGCAATATAATATTACTTTCTATTCCCAATACCTTCTATTGCCTTCATTGAAATAGTTCATCAGAATGGTTGGGTAAAGGGGATAGGATATGGAGTCGGAGAACAGTTACGAGTTAGGAAGACATGGGTGATATGGTCTGAATGCTTTTGCCCTGCCCCTCCCATGGTTTAAATGTCAAAATCCTAACCCCCAAAGATGATGGTATAAGTAAGTGGTGCCTTTGGGAGGTGATTCTATCTTGGGGGTGCAGCCTTCATAACTGGGATTACTGCTCGGACAGAGACCCTAAAACAGACAATGCTCCTTCTGTCAGGTGAAGACACATGTGACCTGGCAGAGGGCCCTTGCGCTGGCCTCAGACATCTCACCTGTGAAATTATGAGGGAGACATGTCTGTAGCTTACAAGCCACTTCGTCTGGGTTATTTTGTTAAAGCAGCCCAAACTAAGACAAGCTACCTCTGTGGTTCACATTCTTCATTGCAAACTAGAGACAATTCCTTTCTCAGAGGGTAACTTGGAGGGCAAGATAACATAAGGCATGCAAAGTGCTTAAAACACCGCTGCCATTTTAAAAGTCTCAAAAATTTTGGCTATGATCGATGCATTAAACATGAAAATACTGCATGTAGATATGTGACATTTTCATTTGCTACTTTATGCCCATCCTGAAGAGGAAAACTCAAGACTTTTTTTCACATACCTTTCATCTCACGTTTTAAAAATTCCAACTACACTGACAGGCAAAAGGAAAACATGCTTTGTCCCTGGCCAGGCAGAGAAAAGGTTAACTTTTTTACTTCAAAAGAAGCCAGCTGGAGAAACAGACGTCTGTTAATGGTATAGGAGGGGAAGCAAGAACTAATTTTAGCCATCATTCCTCAATCACTGTCCAGTTCCCTTTCACACTCCTCCCTGCCTGCCCTCTGGACTGTGAGGGGTGAAACTATTTCTCCAGGGCACCTTCAGTCTCAGGAGGGAGGAAAATCATTCTGCAGCAACCCACAGCCTCTTCCAGGGAATGAGAGATGCTTATGCCCCAGTTTAAAAAATATCCTAAACACCATAAATATCAGTTTTCTATCATTTGCAAATTATCTCTGTCTTCTTCTCAGAAACATTCAAGCAGCCATATAGCTGTCCTGCTGTCTTTTGCGGAAGGCAACTTTTATGGAAATGTGAAGTGTTGCTGTTGGAAAATTTGAGAAAGTCCAGATACAGTCTAACTCGTCCTCATAGTAAACAAGATTGAGGGAAGCAAAGATTAATGATGATTGCTTGGGTGAACCCATATGCTTGTGTAACTTTCTTCACCCTTGCTGTTGAAGTGAAAATAGCAGGGGAAAAGGAAAGAAAATTATGCAAGTAAATATTATATTTCATGAGTCTGACTTTCTGCTACAAAGCTTGTGAAACGGAATATCTATTTGTGAAATGCAAACATTTTTCACGTACTCACATTTATAATTAAGGCACAAATTTTCACTCGAACAAAAATTCTAGCTTAGGGAATAGAAGCATAAACAGAAACAAAAGTAATGCTTTTGCTGACAGCAGGCTTCTTCTGAGGGAAGAGCAAACATTCCATGTGTGCATAAACAGTGAAACATTTCGGTAAGTACACAGACATACATGCACATAAAATCTGATCAGAGGCAACAAGCGCTTGGAAACAATAGACAACATCTGACTGCTCAGATCTGAGGACGACATGGGGCTTGTTTAGTACTAGACTGATAAGCACTGTGGAGAGGGTGTGGATAACATAATCTGGACATCCAGAGAAGGAAAGAGGATTAGTCCTTTTCACCAAGTCAGAGAAAGCCCCACCTGAAAGTATTCTGCCAATGCCCTGGCCCAAGGAGTAAGTGTATAAATAAAAGAAGTCTTAGAATCACAGGACTCTAAAAGGTCTTACTAGTCCTCTAATTCAATTCTGGATTTGCCAACTAGAATGATGCCCCCGGGACCACCTGCTGGGGAACAAGGCAATTAAATGCTGTCAAGTCTACCTCTGAGTCTAGTGCTGGGTGAAGTCCAGACAAAGGCAGCCCTTCTTTCCTTCTTACCCACAGAAAGATGTCAGCACGGTTGAGTTCTGAGACAAACTCATCAATGCTACAGAGCTGATGAGACCACCTCACCCTTCTTTCCTTGTATCCATCATTAACCTCTTCATTTTCAGTCTAAACTACATCTGGGGGCTTGCAAAGTGCCTGGTCCTGACTTAGCTCCATTTGCCGGCATTTGTCCCTTAACTTTACTGACTTTGAGAAGATGGACAGAGTTTAGCTGCATTTGGGCCATAGTCTTTACAAGTCATATTTGTTTCTCTTTATTTCTTTTCTATATCTCCATTAGTCTTCATTTTAAAGGATAAATTGCACACTAGATTCTAAACATTACTAAAGAAGGGTTTCTGTTAAAACAAGCATGAACAACAAATTGGTTCCTGAAAGGTTTTGTCTTTTAATAAATCATGGTCAATTAGTAATGCTGTCAGAAACTTTCAGCTTATAGAAATATCATCGTGAATCACTTTGTCATATACAATATTTCTGAGATGAAAATGTTCCATTTGGGTCAATTCAGAATTTTTTCTCTTGTAGCTTCTTATTGAGCCAGAAGTGAAAAAACTTGGAGGCAGAAAAGATGGCATGTATTTATTTAAATATATGCAGAAAGTCCCCATCACATGCTCTTTTCTGGTAATTTTAAAATCTTCACATCCATCATCCAGCTTCTATACCTACACAGGTGAGATACCATGAGGTTCATGGATTTTTAAAAGAGATCTGCTGATGTTACCCAAAGTCCTTAGAGATAAAGTGCCCACAAATTGCACTACTAGACTCTATCATCCATCTATAGTTTCTCTGCATTCCAGACTGGGTCCCTTTAGCCTGTCCCACATCTGAGCTTCGTTGAAACATCAGTAAAGTAAATCTTGACTCTCTTACCTTATTTCTATCTCCAACCTGTCCAGTAGCTTTATAATACTGTCTATTTAAGAAAGACCATGTGTCGGGAGAAAGCTTTGCATACTCTGATCTTCTTTCAGCACCCTCAAAAGAATTCAGCGATAGAGTGAAATAGATTACTCCATAATTGATAAGATTAATTTGTTTCAATGAATGAAATAACAATTGCATCCCCAGTGTCTTTGTTTCCGTCAGATCAGTGATCAGATCACCAGATCTGATTTCACTTCATAGATACCGCTTATTTTATTTGAAAGTCCTCTCATTCAATAACTATCCGGGCATCCTGTTTTTAATGCTAGCTTTGCTTGTCAAGAAGTTAAGCTTTGGTTTCTACATTTTGAAACAGAATTTAGCTAAAACTAGAATTGACCAGTAATTTCCAGGATAGATCTAGTATGTCCATATCTAATAAAATTAAACAGAAACTTCTCTTTTGAATATTGACCTTTTTTAATATTGTGAAGAAACTGGGGGACATCAGTCCTGAGAATGAGATCAATCTCCGTGCAAAAGAACTTAAATCTTATACAGTAATTGTATTATTGATTATAAGCATGCGAGACCCCCTAGCTTCTTCCTAAATGATTAAGATAATTAGCAACTTCACAGAGCTCTGCTGTGTGCCAGGCACCACACTATGGACGTTCACTGATTCCTATGAGCCCAACTGGATAGATACTATTACTCATCCCATCTTTATCAATGATGAAAGTCAAGTGACTTCTCTAGAAGTCATTGGTGGAACTAGAATTTAAACCGGTTTGCTTGACATCAGAGCCCAAGTTCTTTTAAATGTTAGGTCTAGAAATCTATCTAAATCCTATGACTTGACAAGAGTCTCACGAGAACAATATACTTTGCAAGAAATGAAAATATAATGAAAAGGAGAGCCTAGTGCAGACAGGTTGTGTAGCAGAAGACTTGATAGGTCTGTGTTGGGTAGAAAAAATGCTGTATAGATGGTACCAGTGATGAGGGATACGGTAACATCTAAAGCTTGGAGTAGGAAATGGACAAAGTAGTTTGGATGTCAATTAAACGTCACTGCTATGAGTGGGGGAGTTTAGCTGCGAGGGGTAGAAAATAAAGTTGGTTTAGGTAGAGCTCATTCCTGATGATATTTAAAATCAGGCTGAGTTCAGACTCGGTTTGTTAGGTGTAAGAAGTACAGCAAATAGTGAGCCAGGAGCAATTTCATCGTGGTATTGTAGGAAGACTCAGTGATATGTTAGAAATGGAGAAAGGGAAGATTAGCAATGATGGGGCACCATCATCTCAGTGAGACGCTAGATGAGAATCTAGACAAAGAGGGTATAGACAAGATGGGGTGCCTTCAAATGATATCTCACCAGTAGAAATGATGGGACTTGTCTAATATCTAGGTCACTTTTAACAATTATAAAAATAGTATTTAATTCAATGAAAGTCTGTCATGTTAATATAATTATACATACTAGGGGTTCTAGAGAATTTATTTAGAGTGAATTTTATGCTAAACCTTGCCTGTTTTATATATTTCATTTTTAATTTATTTTCCAAACTTGTTTTATAGAATAAATACTTCGTGAGTGGTCAGTTTAAAAATCTTATGAATGGGTATTATTTCATTTTGAATGAAGTGTTTCTTATAGTCCAGCTATTGATATTTTTGCTGCATTAAAACATTGTAATCATTTTTTGCTTCTCTAATTTTGAATTAGCATTTCACCTTTGGCTCTACTCTTCTGGGCTCATTGTTTCTTCCTGAGTTTAAAGTACCTTACATCTTATACTTCTGATTTCTTATTATCATACACAATGTGTATCAAACTATTGGTGCATGGCCCATTTGTCAATTTAGTGATAACTTGGACTTGGAAAATAAAACGTTTTCTATCCAGTGTCAAGAATTTTGAAATATTAATATTTAATAATGCTTTCCCAGTACTTTGGTTTGACTTACCCCTAGAATGTTATTCCATGAGGACAGTCTGCCATATATGACTTTAATCTCTTTTAAAATCTGGAACAATGTCTGGCCAAGGTTGAAAAAAAACATCCATGGAACAAATACATGATTTACTTATGTGAATAAATATTTTCTTCTTAAAAATGATTCCAGGACTCTGACTATGTTAAAACTTCCTGGAAAAGCAAGAGTCTATGTTCTGTGTCTGTGCTTCTCTCGCACTGAAAGAAACAGCTGTCTAAGTGTGCTGGTGTGTGTGCGTATCTGTGTGCATGAATGCACGTGATTTGTTTCTTAATGTGTCACCAGAGAAGGGGCTGCTTCTGAACGCTGATCCCAGCTCTCCAGGAAAACGGGCGAGAGGGTGGCAGAGGTGGGCCCATAAAGGAAGCCTCTGTGGTCAATATAGAAATTGCCTTCTCAAATCAAACCTTTTGTTTCTGAACACCAACAATCTTCGTAAAACAACCACAAAAGCACAATGATTGGGGCACTTTTATATTGACATATATATCACAATCATGAGTTAAAATGATGTAGCAGCACACAACTTATTTCTAAAATAGTTGAGATTTAAACAATATTTAAAATATTTGAAATAACACAGAAACTTCATCTGATACACATTTGGTCAGAGGAAACTCAGCACCATGTCACAGACACATTTTAAGTACTATTTGAGATCTAGTGGCTCCCTGGAGATGACATCTAATTCTGAGATGATTGCGCTAACCCAATGGCCTTTACTTTCAGAAACATACACTGCTGCATGGTCAGGGAGGTGTTTCTTACGCTGAAATTTTCAACCTCATCTAGAGTCGAAGTGATGCTGTTCTAAACCGATGACAATGTGTAATTTGGCTTCTGTTTCTATAATACTTTGAACTAAATATTGGATAGGAAATTCAACTCCAACCAGAAAATAATAGGTTTTGCTTTTCAAGGACTTTTTGTTAGAAGAACAAATCACCTTTTTTGTTGTTGTTGTTATTTCCAGGTAAGGATGAACTAAAGGTTACACATATACACACATTTTTCTAATCTCAGCTGCTCAATTTTCAGATCCCATATGTTCATAATTTAATCAATCTTTGGCCAATTTCCTATTCTTACCAAAATATGATCTTACAAAACTTTAATATTTGCGGTTTCTATGAGCATTATCCAGTGAGGCTTATAAAACTCTAAATACAACTAAACCACAGCTGTTAAGTAAAACTATTTAACAGAATAGTTTCTGCAATGCTTTTCAGGAAACCATCCCAGCCACAACATAGTTCTTAGCATTAGCTATTTAGTTTTCTTTAACCCCAGATTAAAGACTGGTGATAGTTCTGGGATGTTTTAAAATCAGTCTCTAATTGTAAATGGTTAATCAAATTCATTAATCAGAATTCAAAGACTTACCCTTTGACTTAATGTGCTGCTCTGAACTCAAGAATTCTCTAACCAGACAGCAGAGTATCTGTGATTGGCACTCTCAAGGCCAGTGGCCTGGTGACCACTTGTATAAATTCCAGGAACATTAGCCTCTGAAAATATCCTTTGTTTTATTTTCAAATGCTTTCTTCCAAATTGGGTTCCAGGGTTTTTTTTTTTTTTTTTTTTTTTTGATTGCAGTTAGAGTGAGTACAGTTCTGCTGTTAATAGAGGTCTCAAATATATTTCAAATAAGCGGGTTGCAGACGGATTCTCCATGAGAAATGAACTTGTGACCCAGTCAATTAAAAACAAAGCCATGGATAATGTGCACGATAAAGACGGAGGCAGGTTTTGCAGACAGGCAAGAGCTGGGCGGGGATGGGAGGGAATTCAGATGAAGTTTGTCGTTTTGTGCCACTTTGGATTGTACACAATCTGAAATTTATGTTAGCTTTTGGGTCTCTTCATGGAGTCAAAAACTACCCTGCCCTAGATGTATATTCTGCAGAGCACAAAAGCGTCTGCACCTTGGCGACTCCTTTTAGAATAGCTGAAACATACTGAACCTTTCTCACAGCATCAGGCTGCTCCATCACTGTGACTGCCCTGGCTTCTGCCTAGTGGCTAAAGCAATAGGTTGAACCTTGCTGTGTCTTTTGGCCACGGCTTAATCATTTGGGATGGCACAGTCTGGGAAGAGCTGTAAAGTACCCCAATTTATCTTGCATCAAAGGACAGCCTCCTGGATTCAGATCTGGAGTGTGCCTTTGGGGGGCGGGGGAGAGGAGTCCATAACCAGATGAGGCCAGGGCTACAGCCACAGGACTGGGAGGTGTGGGGGTGACCAGTGGAGGCTCAGGAGGGAAGTAACGATGGAATCAGAGGCTCCATTCTTTTGAAAACGAAGAGAGCTGTAGAGAAATCTTGGCAATCAAGTAGCAATTTCTTTTTCTTTTTTTTTAGCCTAAAATAGTGAAAAATAAAATTGGCACACCCTGGTGGAATGGCAGTTGGCACTGTCCACATATAGCCTGGGATCAGGGGAAAGAAGTGAGATGAATAACCAAGTAAAATAAATAAAGTGCTTCTTCCTTCTCTTACTTCCTACTTGTCTGCTTCTGTTTGCTTTCATTCCTGCCTGCACCTTTCCTTAAGTAAACAAATACATAAATAATTGGTAAACAGACAAATAAAATCAAAAGAAGATTTCAGATTGTGGCATATCTAAACACTTACAATTAAATAAGATTAAAAAAAATCTAACAGAAAAGCAAATTCATACAATGGTGTGATCTGGTAACAGATCTCCATGTCAGCTGAAACCTGAACTTCGCCTTTTAATCCAGCCAGGACACCCCCTTGGCTGTATGGCCCACCTCACTTGAACATGACATCAAAGCGTCATCCAGGTGGATAATGGCCAGTTGGCCACCAACAGGGGACAGGACATGAAGCATGGAGCCAGCCACAAGGGCTTTATGAGTACACAGGTCTCTGTGTTTCTTTAATCTAAAGTGAGCTGGGGCAGTTGAGTAGCGCATGGTTCCAGCAAGAAAGGACTCAGACTTTTTGACATTAAAAAAAAAATTATCTCGTAATTTGGTGGTGAATGTGATCAGTCATCATATATGGAATAGTGAACCTTCATATCTCAACATATTGTTTTGTGAATCAAAATTACCTCAATTAAAAAAATTTAAAAAGGGATCTTGCACTAAAAAGAACTTTAGAAAAAGGAAAGAAAATACAGAAAATTATTACTCTGGATCAGTTGTTCTCAAATCTGCAAAAATATTCATCAAAAGATAATTCAAAACATCAACGTGTGTGTGTGTGTGTGTGTGTGTGTGTGTGTGTGTGTGTGTGTGTTTTCCTCATTGCATTTCTGTCCTCTACTCCAAGTAGGTGGTCCAGTTTGTATTCCTATAAAAATGGAAGTAGTTGATCCTGGAGGAATGAAGTTCTAAGCGTAGGTAGGAAAAGTATTTGGGGGTTGTCCATTATCAAGGACCTGTTTGTCACCTTGAACGCGCCTTGAAGTAGTATGGGAATTGCTCTGTGGTCCCCTCAGATAGTTTTACCCAAGCACCTGGTCCCCAACTGCTGTGAGTGTCCTTTGCTCCAGGTCTTTCCAGATCCAATGAGCCACTTCAGGGCTCACCTCAGCTTGCATGAAAAGCATTATCGGTAATGACCATGTGCACTGTAGATCAGAGGGTCCCCTTGAAATATTTTCTGCTTTGCATAAAGCCACTAGAACCTTGAATAATTCTAGGGGCTAGAGGACAGGGTGGAAAGAGAGTCAATCAGAACAGATACTGATTTCTGTTCATCAGTCAGGTGGAATGGAGATGCAGAATGAGAAGCAGACTTAATTTGACTGAAAACATGTGACATTTCTTATCTCTGCATGTGATGGTTGAAAATATATATTATTAAAATCTACACACTTTCTTTTATGGAAACCTTATTTGGAAGCCCAAAACTGTTATGAAAACATAAATAGCAATGAAAGCCATTCAAACTGAAATGAATCATAAGACCTGAGAGTGTGTCTCCTTTTCCCACAAATAGTGCCTAAGAGGCTTCACAGAGACACAGTTTGCTCACATTACTTGGGTTCCATGGAACACAATTTGAAGATGTTTTGCCTTAGTGTCCAACAGAGAAGAACTGATAATGGTGATAATAACAACATTAATAACATTTAAAATGCACTTTATGTGTGTTATCTCATGAATCTCTGCAATACCCTGAATTAGATATCCTAATCCTTATGATGAACTCACTTTGTCCAAACCCAGAATCCGTCTTGAAGTTTGGTGTCTTATTTTTGCTGACTTTTTTAATTTGGGAAAAAAATAAAAAGAGTTCTGAGGACTCACAACAAACACTAATATTCCTGTCACCTGAGATGAATAAATATTAACATTTTGTCTTATTTACTTAAAATATAAAAAATTATAGGAATATAAAAGAAATATAAAATTATAGAAAGAGAATTCCCTTGTTTTCTTCCTCAATCTCTTACTTTCCTCCCCCTTAGAAGAACTAGCATAATTAAGCAATACAGGTTAGATTCTTATTTTCTTTGTAAGTGACATAAATAATTATTTTGCAAATATTCATTTACGGAGATATGATACTTCATGTTAAACTTGCACTGTCATTCAATAGGAAATCATTTTATTGTTTTAAATATATATTATTCTATTATTTTATTATATTACAATTCGTTTATCCTTTCTCCCAGTAATGGTCATTTGGATGGTTTCTGACTATATGCAGATACAAACGTTCCTATAAAGATGAACATGGCCATAACTGAAATAGTTTCTCTAAAGGTGGTATATTTGTTTATAGGGTACGCATGTAAGCAGTTTTATTAAATATCACCACTTTGGTCTCCAAGTCTCCAACTACTGGCAGTTTATGAGCATTGTGGTATACTTATATTCTCTTCAAATTAGGAATTGAATGGTTTTTAAGTTGTAAAAGTCTAATGGGTCTAAGTAATATCATGCTATTGTTTTAATTAGTATTTTACTTGTTATTGGTGAAGTGGAACATTTTTTTCATGATTATTGGCCATGTACATTTTCTCCTCTATTCATCACCTGTTTAAAATGTGTATAGATTTCTCAGTTGTTGTTTTTTTTCTTTTTCTCTCTTTGTTTTAGTGATTTCTTCCATGTCACTCTACAACTACCATAAATATTGGTGGTAGAATAATTCCAAATAGCAAGTTTCTACTTCTGACAATAATCTCATCCTAGAGAGTAAAAGGAAACTGATGTTTTCACACCTTGTCTAAAAGAGCAAAAGGGGAGGCCCATTCCTTTTCCGGACAGACCATCTTGTTTCCTTCTTAAATAAACAAACAAAAATCTTCCATCTTTCTTCAGAACTCAGACTTCTGACAGGACTAAACCACTAGCCTTTAATAGTTCATTGCATGCTCATAACAAGTCTGGAAGAGAAGCATTTATCACCACAACATTCCGGATGTGGAAACCCATGTTGGCTTAGGTTAAATGACTTCCTCGCAGACATAGTTTCAAGCAGCCCAGATTTGAGCCAGGTGCTTCTGACCTCAGGCAGGTTCCTATTTAGCTGTAAATCAAAATGACCTGCCTAAGTTCTTGAGATTGCCTCCGTGTTTTCCTTGGAAAGCCTGAGGGTCACATTTCTTATCTCTATACACGTGGGAGTTTGTCTTGGGTTCTAAATCCTTGATTCATGCACAATTTACCATTCAAGAAGATATAGATTGGTCCAAAGCACACTCAAGTCAAGTGAAAATAATTTCATTGTCTCTTCTTCCCTCTTATCTGCCTCATACTTTTCCACTCATTACTGATGGTGAGAAGGGGTCTCTAACTTGGTGTGGCCTGAATTGAGTACATCATGAGGTTAACAGAACAGACTGAGGCAATTCAAAGGCTTTTGGACTGTCCTGTCTCTTGTAGACCCAGAAACTTTCACATTTTAGAGCTGGAAGTGACCCCGAGAGATCACCTCATCCAGTCATCTGCCTTTGTCAGGTGTCAGACATTATCTCAATTTTGATGATGAGGTAACTGGGACTCTGTGAGGTTACATGACAATCCAAGGTCATGTGCTGAGGAAGTAGCTGTGAAGGCCTGAAGCCCTGGTATAATAAACTGTTCCTTTTATTGCACTATTCGAGTACCTCTTTAGGGTTTTAAGATTTTTAAAAACATACTTAAATCAGTTGAAGACTAAAGAAAAACTACTTATAGTGACAGGATTTTTAACCAAGAGGGAAAATACCGAAGTGGCAGAAGAGAGGCGCTCAGAGGGAAGTGGAAGGGTGGAAGACACATTTTGCTGGCTTCCTGCATTGTACTGAATAAACTATATTTTGCATTTCCAATGGCACTTTTCTGGAATTTTACAATGATAGAGGTAGGAAAAAGGGAAAGGAAGAGAGTCAAATCTAACGCACTGTACACTTGTTATCTCATTGAGTAACAGGTTCTCAATCCTTTATCTAAATCCCATGTGGTTGCATGTGTCCCAGATTCGGAAGTGTTCAGATTTATAAAGGAGATACAGTGTGTGTATCACCACTTAGAAAACATTCCCAGCGGCATCTGGGGTAGCATCCTGTAATCAAACACATTTGTATTTCTTCAGCCAAAAGTATGAATATTCTCATTAAGTGGGATTAAATGAAGACTATAAATAGCTTCACAACAGTTCGAATAAGGTTTTCAGCCAACCAAGTTCAGATCGGGTCAGGTTTTGACATCAAATGAGTTGTAAAAAATGGTTTTGTTTTGAGAGATTTCTGGAATTTGAAAATGCAGATAAAGGATTGGGGATCTACATTAATATCCTGCATTTTTATCATATCACAAGTGAAGGAATTGAGGCTTATTGTTTAAATTCCCACAGTTCCATGCCAAAAGTGGGATTGGATGTCAAAGCCCTCAATGCCATGCTCTCTTCTCATGCCTGACTCCTAGGAGGGGGTTTCTTCTCTCAGGGAGATGGAAGGCAAGCTTCCATGCACAGGCTGACGCTCATGTTTTGTATTTTTAGTATACTCCAGGAGGGCTTGTCCAGCAGTATTCACATGGTAACACAGAATGAAGGTCTATGAATGAATGAATGTCAGAGTTCATGAAGAAGCACAAGGGAAATGGTTTGGAGATGACTTAGAGGTAAATCCAGGTTTCTCTGAACTCATAATTAGCATGGTGGTCAGAACCTCTCGAAGGACTTAAATCAGCGGAGATGCTAATCATGAATTTATACTCACAAAAAGGAGACGCTTCTGTGTGCCAACTCTCATTGTCAGGGAGTATTCAGGAAGGTATGAGGGCAGTTCCTGCTGCCACAAAACACTGGCCAGAGAGTCATCACTGGAAGTGCTGATTGTGTGGATTTTTATGGTGGTAAATACCTTACGTAAATATGATACTCATTAATTCCATAAATATTGGTTAAGCATTTCTACATGCCAGTTATGATACAAGACTCTACTGGGAATACAAAAATAAGTAAGGCTTATATTCTGCTCCAACATATCTTTTTTTCTGCTACTTTTTCATATAAATCACATCTATATATGTTATAAACCCAACAACAGTGTTTAATTATTGCTTTATACAGTCTTACCTAAAGTAATTAATTAAATTTTCAGAAATACATTGACAGACACTTTTATATTTGCTCACATTAACCTTTCCTGTACTTTTCAGTTTTGTCTTGTGTTTTTTTGTTATTCTCTGGTGTCATTTCCTGTTAACCTTTATGACTTCCTTTTTTTAATTAATTTTAATCATGTCTTTCAGCAACACATTTTTAGGTCTTTGCTTCTGTAGATGTATCTTTATTTCTTTTTCTTTTTTTGACAAATGATTTTTCCTGGGGACAGAATGTATGACTAACAAGATTTTTTTTTTCTTTCAGAAGAAAGTGTCATGTCACTGTTTTCTGAACTCCATTGCTTCTAATGATAAAACAGTTGGTAACCATTCCCCTGGAAGTGATAACTCATTTTTCTCTTACTGCTTTCATTTCTTTTTCTTTTTCTTTGATTATAATGTGCATCGATGTAGATATCCTGGGATTTTTCTTAACGAGAGCCATTAAGGTTTCTAAAAATGATAGATGAATATTCTTCATTAAATTTTGGAAATTAATAATAATTTTTTTCTGCTCTGCATTAGTTTCCTGGGCTTCCGTAAACACAGTCACAAATGGGGTGACTAAAATAACAGACATGTATTGTCCCTCAGTTCTGGAGGATAGAAGTCTGAAACTAAGGTGTTAAGGGTGGTTCCTTCTTAGCGATGTGAAGGGAAAAGTGTTCCATGCCCCTATATTCTACTCACTTCTGGTAGCTTCAGGTGTTTAGTGTCTTCTCTGTGTCATCACATTCTTTATTCCATGTAGGTGCTCCTTTATGTCCAAATTCATCCTTTTCATGAGGACACCAGTAAAATTGGATTCGGGCCCACATTTGTGACTTCATCCAGATTGGATCAACTACAAATTCCCTAGCTTGAGTACGTTCACACTCATTGGTACTGGGAGTCGGGGCTTCATTACCCATATTTTGGAAGACTTGATTCAACCTATAACATGTCCCTGCTCCTTTCACGCTCTACTCTTCTCTTTGTTTGATGTTTGATGCTGATCCTCAGGTCAGTGAGGGCCTGTTCATTGTTCTGCAGTCCTTTTCTCTCTGATCCTCAGACAAGATAATGTCTATTGATTTATCTTCAAGTTCACACTTTTCGACTCTTCCATTACAAATCTCCTTTCAAGAACTCTTGTGAAATTTTTTCAATATTGTACTTTAAACTTTAGAATTCACTTTTAATGTTTAACCCTTTTTTTTTTTGTATTTTCTCTCATTTATTCAGATTCTCTTTTTGTTGAATCATTACAATTATGCTTTCCTTTGTTTTTTAAACAGATTCCTTTAGCTTACTGGATTTGTGAATTAAATCTTCTTTAAATCTAATATTTGGGTATAACCCAGGGATAGTTTTTATTGACTGCCTTTCCCCCTGCCTATTAGTCATACTGCCTTGTTTCTTTATGTTTCGGACATTTTGTTGAATACATTTTAAATAATTTATATAGTAACTCTGGATTCTGAATTTTGCATCTAAAAGCTTTCTGTTTTTATTATTATTTTATTTATTTATTTGTTTAGAAATTTTCACAGGCTAAATCTGTGAACTTTCTCCAAGTTAGAGTTGAGTTGCTTCTACTAGGTGTTTTCATCCATTTTATGTTTATTTTAAGCCAATTTTCTAAGTATCATCCCTGTGTTTGTGTAACTCAGTGTTCAGGAAAAGATGGGTGAGGAGTTACACTCAAACACCTTGAGCCAATAAGTCTTCCACTTTCTGCTAAGACCCTGCATAGAAGAGGAGCCCCTTTAAATTTCAGACCATCCCCAAGGCTGTACAGGCTTTTACTTTCTTCCAAGCTTTCTCTGGACTCCTCTGAGAATGTGTGCATGATCCATCAATGCTTCCATGGCTGTTGCACAATGTCCAGTCAATTCACGATATGTGGAGTGCCTGTCAATCCCCCCTATGTCTACCTCACCTTCCAGTACTTCGGGCTTTGACTTCCATGACAGTTCAATCCATGGCTTACCCCAAACAGGATTGCAATCTCAAGTAAGTAGATTCCTTGTATCTCCCTATTAGCTTACTACTAAGCTGACCATTTAACTGCCAATGCTCCAATACAGGTGAGACTTTTCCAGCATGGGGAGCAAGGCTGCTGACTTTTCCAAGCTAAAATAAAATAGCTGGGAGAAAGATGGGAAAAGTCACTGACAAACACACACCAACTTACACTGTTATTAGCTCAGTATTAGTATTAGTTCAGTACTTCCCAGAATAAACATCTTAATTTGTTGTATGCCTCTGGTTGAGATCCAGAAAATTGAATGGCTATTTCTGATGATTTTTGTCTAGTTTTTTAGTTGCTTTGGGGGGGAGAAAATTTGTTTATTTTACCATTCTGTCATGTCATTCCCATGTCAGAAGAAAATGCTTTATTTTAGGAAATTTTTACTAGTCTTGTTCTGATTTCTTCAGCATTATGTATTGATTCTTTGCTGTGTCTTCACAACCATGATTTCCCAGATGTCTTTAGTTCTGCCTTTGGTAGATATACTAGACAAATTCTGGAGAAAATTCTGGAGAAAATAAATAGGACCTTCATTTCCAGTCTCTTACTCCTTCCCTAGGAAGTAGCAAGCTTATGAGTTTTCTTATTTTATTAGTTCTTCCTGGAATGTCTTACCTCTCCCTTTTCCTTTACCACTTTCTTCTCCAAGATTCTGATCAAGACCATCTTCTTTTATAAAACTGTTTCAAATTACTTTAACTCACTCCTACTTGTCTGTTTCTGATTTTTTTCCGCTAGTTTTGGAAAAATACACAAATTCTATTATATATTCTTATCCTAACTAATTTTAATGTATTATTATTTCTTATATTCCCTGAGAAGATCACTTTTATTGAAAGCAGAAGCAAAGCTATTATTATTTTGCATGTCTCATAGATTTTACTGAAATCTGAGATATAACTATTACATAATTTTGAATTAGTCAAGTTGAATTCAATACAATCAAGTGAATGGTTGCCTGATTGGTGTTCATTTCCTATATTCTTAGAAAAGTTGGAATTATCAAAATGATGTTTTACATTCATCTTCACATGATACAAGTCTCTGAATGCCTAAATTATCCCTCTTTTAAAAATCTATACTCTAAAATGCCTCCCTGACGTCCTTCCTAAAGCTCTTCTTCCTAAACTCTCAGAGTACTGTGTCCTTGGCCCGTGGTGTTTTCACTTCCTGTTCTACATCTAGAGTTGTATGTACATGCCTTTTTTTCTATTGATATGAGCATCAGCTTCAGACAAAGTTTATCTTTGCAACCTCATTGGTAGTATTTCTGGTATATAATTGACCTGGAACTTGTATACTATATTAAATGAAAGAATGAACAAATGAGGGAGGGTCAACCTTGGATTTATACTATACTCAGTGTATAGCATCTATTGATTGAATATAGAGATTATGTCCTGTAAAGTCACAGGAGTTCTGCACTTGAAAGGAACTTATAAATGAGAGTTGCTTCTTTTCAAATGGGATGACTGAGGTCTAGTGAGGTAGAATGACTTGATGCAGTGAATTAGTAGCAGGAGGGCTCTGGATAGTGCTGAGATGATGTCATACTCTTTTGTCTATTGTTCCCTCAGGGATATAAAGTGAAACCATGTCTTTGCACATGTTCTAAGTAACTACTGGCTTCATCAGAATTCCAAGTTTCATTTACTGCTTCTCATCATGTCAGTGAATTTATATTCAAATCCTTTCACCACCAACAGTACAGCTGACCTTGCACTCACTGTAGGGTAACAAATTAACGGGCCCACACTAACAGCAGAGTTACCAGGTCTAACAACCAATGCTTTTTTCTTTGACGAAAAGATGTTAATAGACCCCCAAGTATTGACTGGCCCCTAACAAGGAAGTAAATTCAAAACTAACAAGAAAATGTAAACCTGATGTGATTTCCCTAACCAAAACAGAGAGCAAATAGACCCCACTCTCTGTGAAGTATACAGCCACTAAACTTTAATGACAATATCAGTTCTGCTTGATGAGGGCAATAGTAAGTCCTTGGTTCATCTATTATAAAGATTGGAATTCAGGCTGATTTCACTGCACTTGGCAGGTGGCCGAGCATTAGCAAGCTAATGCAGGCCATATTCTAGCTGTACTTAATGAAGGCAGCATCAACTTCAAGCAAAAAGCTTATCTGCATATCTGGTTCAGACTGAACAGCAGAACAATGTGTTTGCCAGTTTGCTGATGTTTAAGAGCATGTTAACCCCAAATTAAAGACACCCTAAAATCACAATGGTAGGTTCTTAAAATTAAGTTAGCTAGTTACCTGTCCAATCAGTGCTTTCATTTTGATGAGGTGAGGGTACTTTGGAAAGGGCTTTAATGGAGTGTGACAGGCACCCACATTGACATACACTTCCCAATCTCATCCTTTAAAACAAGCCACATTTGCACCTTATAATAAGCTACTGCAGACCTTTTCTCCCTTTAGTCATTCTGCTCCTCTGCATCAGCTTGAATCCTCCTATAACATGAGAACATTATACCCAGACATCACTGCTTTGAATTATTGAGAAAGTATTATGTGTCAGGCTCTCTACTGGATGTTTCATTTTGTCTCATTTAATCAGGACAAATCTTTTAAGTTAAACATTGTGACATGAATTTAAAGAGGAGGTACTCAAATCTTAGGGAGATTAACTGACATGCTCAGAGTTATGTAGCCAGTGAGGGGTAAAGACACATCTTGAATAATTTTGCCTTTATACTGACACACTGGTTTCATGTTTTCCACCTCAATGTGGACTTTGAGGAACCAGAAGAGATCACTCCCAGGTACTCTCTTTTTTGTTCTCATCTTAGGGGAAAAGGTATGCAGTCCTAGTTCTGTTATGGTTCCTTAGGGTTCTCCCTTTGGGGAAAGGACCTCTAAATATAGAAACGCCATCAAGGAGAAGGAACTTTGCATAATTTTTCTCACGGAGTTCTTTACACCCAAAATATCTTTGGGGGAGCCATCCATGGTACACACTTCAATATCAAAACCTAGAGATAATGCCCTAAAAATAAGAGGAAAGTCAAAAAACCTTTTTCTGTTGTATTGCATGCACAATGTCAAGTTTAGTACCTCACAAATAATATACATACTTGACATTTTTGATAAGGAACCTTTCTCACAAACATTCATTGCTTATCTTATTCCATATGATAATCTTCATTCTTTACACACAGCTATAACATTAAGTGGAAAAATTTTGAGAATAAAATCTTACCCATGCTATGGTTATTGGTAAGAAAAAGTATGTATGGCAAATAATTGGAATTAAGTATAAAAATGGAAGCTATCTTTTTTGGTGTGGTGGGATTGTGGGATGATTTTCTTTTTCCATTTTGATTCCCACTAAAGCTATGACAGTCTTGTTTGTGCAATAAATACCTTTAAAAAGCATAACAGTGAGTACCGATTACAAATAAAACATAGTAAGGTATGTGCCAACATCATTGGGAAGTATAAATGTGGCATTGCGATTTCTGTGGGAATTCTGGCTTCTAGTGAGCTTTTCACTCTTGTTCCCAAAAAGTATGATCAATCTCCAACAACTGTATTAACTGAGGAAGCACTGATGAGGGGCATCTCAACACATGGACACGAGGGGCCTCAGGCACCCTGCTAACTACTCCACTGAAAGCCTTGCTGTGGTCCGTGGGCCAAATGACAGGAAAGACCTGGTTCTGGAAACCATTCCTAATTCACACTGACTACCATGAAAACATCTATATTGGGTTTCAACAGAATTTGACCAAACTGAGGGCATGCCCTGTTATATCACGTGATTTGATACTGCTCAAACGCACAGTCCATTCAAAACTACTGGTTTTCAAAGTGTCGTCTCCAAGGAGCAGTTGTGGGAATTTGTAGAACTGCAAATACTCGGGCCTGTCAGACTTTCTGAATCAGAAACTGAGAAGAGGCTAACAAACCTGTGTTTTAACCAGCCCCAGGTGATTCTAATGATGAGTAAACTTAGAACCCCTGCACTAACCAGCCCCAAATCTTGTCCCCACCTTCCATTAGCTAGAGTTTAATATTTTACCTCTTGCTGTATTGATCACTTAGTGCCTCTTACTCACTTTACTATTTCAGGTTAACACAATGAAAGTTATTTAAATGCAAATGAGTTACACAGAAGGGGTGGTGCTTTGAAGACATGCCATTAGCATGTTTGATTGAATTAATGTATCAGTTTGCCTTGAAAGAACAGGCTTTTCAGGGCTTGGGAGTTGAGAGTTAACAACGGAGAGCCATGACAGAGGAGGAAACGCGGCTGTGCGGTGGAGATAATATGGCTAATGCGGTGGTCCGTGGTCGAGGGCACGGGCGCTGGCGGTGAGATGGTGTGAAAGGCACACAGACTGGGGCAACAATTCAATATCCTAAAAGTCATATAGCAATGTGAAAATAAACAAATAAGATAAAAAAAAAAACTAAACAAGGATGGTATAGTGGGAGGGACTGTCACAGAGGTAATAGGGCTGAGCAGCTGTATAGGGACACTTTTGAAAGGGCTAGACCTGGGTTCTGCAAACAAAACTTCTCTCTCCCAAACCGGCACCCTATTCACTCAAGTCATTTCAACACAGTCCTTATGTGGGAGTCCAACTCAGAGTGGCTCCAGTCTACCTCTCCTTGTGGTAAGTAAAAGGTCGATGTCTCTACTCTCTGAACTTACATTAAGGATTGAGTACTTACAATGGGCCTGTTTGGAAGCCCCAGTTCTTGTTCCCAAAACATAGCTTCTCCTGAGATGCAAAACCATTTCCAATCAGAACAAAAATAATGCGCAGCTCAAGTTGCGTCGTCTCACATAAAGATGACTCGTTTATCCTGGATTCAGCCCTGCTGAGCACGGTTTCATTCTCAGACACCATAATCCGCCAGAGAGCACAGACCTTCTTCAGCACTACCCCACGGGAGCCTTATTAGAGAAAAAACACAAAACCTCTACCTCAGACAATCAAAGATGCTATCTACAGTGGTGATACACAACGGAGGACTCAGGGGTCTGTGCCTCCGTCACGTCATGCCCCCATTCATTTTCTATGTGTCACTTTGGGTTCATCCCCACAGACTCATGTCTTTCTAACAATGAGCAACAGGATGATAAAATAATGAAAATATAAAGCTAGTCTCTTGCACATTGAATCTGAATGCATATTTTCTGTCAGGTTGGGGCTATGAGCAACCATCGGCCACTCTATTCTGCTGCTGTTTGTTTTTTTCCCATCACTACACCATTTTCTCCCTAAAGAGGACCTCTTCCTCCACAGAACTAACTGTTCTAAAGTGCTACGCTGATTGAGTGTACGCCTTGCTCACGTAACTTCCACTCACATTTGTTCCTGCTCTTCTCTCGACTATCCATCTGTGGTCTCTTGATTCTTGTCTCACGGCTAAGGAGAACAGCTGGAGAGAACAATGATTATGAATATAACTTCTTGAGCTGGAGCGTCTGACTTCAAATCCTGCCTCTACTACCTAGCATCTGTGTGACTTTGGGCAAGTCATTCAACCTTTATTTCTGTTGGTTTCCTCATCAATAATGTGATGGCACTTAATAGCTACCTGACAGAGTGGTCAGAAAGGGTTAAATGAGATACTTAGAGAATAGCTGGAACCCCTTATGTACTGGCCTAGAAGTTTGTTTGCTTTCCCACAATGTTCTATATCCTGTCTCATCCTCCTCTTTCTTGCCTGGTCATTTTTGGGTATCACCTGGAATGCACTGCCTCCAGGAAGGTGTTCTCTTGGGCCCTCTATTTCTCTAGTAACACTTATCTTTACATTTAACCCATCTTTTATTAAACAAGAGTTTGAGAAAGTTGTTCAGATGCAATATTTTTGCTCACCATTCTTTTACCTTTTTTTCCCCTTATTAAGCAACACTGAAAGGCCCTTCTTCATGGAAACAAAACAAAACGAAACAAAACCGCAAACAAAACACTAGGTTGCACACACAACTGAAGGAAGTGGAGTTCGCACCCCAAACCAATTTCAACTTCATTTCTAATCAGGATTTAAAGTTTGGTTTTTTTCTCCCTTCATGTTCTCTTCCAAGTCCAATATACACTGGTACAATACATCAATCGCTTTGAAATGTCTCTTTTAGGCAGGAAATGTGAGCTCTTAGTGGGGCTAGAATATGCCAGCTAAAAGGAAAAGGGTGATAGGCTGATAGGCGTGGGTGTGGGCGAAAGGTGTTTTATGCAATCTCACTGGGCTGCCATCACTTTAGAAAACAATTTTACAGGCATATAGTTAAATTAACTGGTAGTTAGAGGCAATTATGTGATAAAAGTAAAAATATTTATGTTCTTTAGAGCTCCAAAACTGTCATTTGAAGTGTGACAAATTTTTAAGTAATTTCACCTGCAACTTTTGAAAGATTAGTTCTATGACTAAGGGCATAAAATTGAAACAGGTTGCCAGTGTGAAATAAAATCAAACCTATCTCCTCCTTGTAATTCTGCTTGAATTTAATGCTCATAAAATGTCTCACTGTCATAGTTTTCACACTCGAAATCTTTATTTTCTAAACAACCACAATTTGGAGTTTAAGATTTAAAAATGCCTTCACCCCCTGAGAAACCTGAAAGATGTGCATGTGGACATGCATACAAACAAAATACACTTTTGGGGCATACACTGGGGGAGGAGTGGTTGGGTCTGCCACTTTCAGACAGCATAATCCCCATACATTCCAAGGTCCTGGGTTCATGTCCCGGGCCTGGGGGAACAACCAAGATTTACAACTAAATAAAAATAAATGAAAAATTACCCTTGCTCCTCTCTCTTCCTGTCTACTCACCTTCATTCCTGCCTGTACCTTTCCTTTAGAAAATACATATTTGGTACCTTGTCCTATCTATTTGCTATTTTCTTGGTGATAAGCATAAGCTCACACTTTCCCCTCCATTATTGCTAGAAAGTACATTGGAAGCCATTAAGTTATAAAAAGGGAAAGCACCTACTATCATATCTTCTACATGGCTTATTGTTGCTCATTACCATTTCTGTCTCTGCTCATGTGCATTTACATTTTATACACGATTGTAACTGTAGTGTATATACAATTGTGTTTTTCCTCAGTATCCCATCTTGTGAATTTTTAGTGTTGTTACATAATCTTTACAATCATCATTTTAACAGGCTGCAAAATACTCTTTTGAATGACTGTACTACAATTCCTTATACTATTTTGTGGCTGGGAACTTAGATAGCTTACCGTATTTCACATTTTACATACTACCCAGATGAACACTTCCATGCCATGCCTGTCTTTTACTTTTATTCTATTTCCTTGGGCCAGAGTCCCACAAGTGGGATGACCAGGTTAAAACATATGTGCATATTATTTTGGTAGTTTTTGATCCCTAAGATCAAATTGCTTTTCAAATTGTTGAATACATTTACATGACCCCTAGCAATATATAAATTCATCTACAACTCTATGTATTTCAATTTCATAGAACAATATTTATTTATATGGCTTCAGTGACAGTATAAATAACTCTAAGACATTGGCTATATCTCTGACTCTTTGACCTTGGTTGAAGCCCTTTAGCATCTGTAGCTTTAATGACTGGGAATATCACAGCATTCAGATGCAAGTGCATAACAAACATATGTAACAGTCCCAGGTGTTAGGCTTGGAAAGGGTTGTGGAGTATGGAAATCACTCAAATGTACTTGCCCTGAAGTACTGGCATGCAATGGGAAATGAAATAAATTATGTGCAGTCTCTACCTTTTCTCACTTTAGTCTCATCAATTTTTCCACCAACTCACCAGCTCAATCCTAAATCCCAATTCCTGTGGAAGCTACATTCTCTTTTATTCATGGCAGGAGACCAGCTTTTGTGCATTACCGTTGGTCCACCTGGACTTTTATGGTGGCCAAACTGTGTCTCAAAGTCTCAGTGAGACTGTGTGTCATTCAGTCCACTCCTGCCTCCAACCCTACAAAGGGCACCTAATCAAAGACACAAAAGACCACCAATGGAGCTATGCCTGGAGTAGACTGTACATGTGAGACTGTAGAATAGCACAGTAATAAGTGTGCTCCTTATCCATTGTTGGCCAAGCAATGAATAACCTCTCTAAGCCTCCACCAAAACGAATCATGAGTTGTGGTCATCTAATCATGAGAGAATGGATAAGAGCCAGTAACTCATTTCACATGGGTCACTCCAGAGCCCAAGATAGAAATAAGTTTGAATCAATGCAATCAAAAGGTGAAAACCTCCATATACCCGGAGGTGTAAGGAGCGAAGCTTATTGATATCCTGAGTGGCTCTAGCTCTCATAAAAAATCATAGCTTTAACCTTTCGTCTAGGATGATTCTAGTCTAATGTTTATTGTAATGTCATGAATAATTTATGCCTATTTTATAGTGAATCTGCACTTATGAAAAAGATAATACCATATTTATTTTTAAATTTTCTTCTGTATACAATTTCACCTCCATTTGGGGAAATTTTTCCTTGGGAGAGTCATCATGAGTGTCAGCACCTTGGGGTTTATAGGTCATCAGTTTTTCAGCCAAGGTACAGTGACTACAATGGAAATCCAGCAGCAGGCACCTCTGGAATAATTCTTGCAAATGAGTTTCAAAGGTTACTTGATCTTGAAAAAAAAGCTACTCCAAGCCTTTGGTGAATGTAATGCTTACTTGACCACTGTAGCCTCAAACTGGGTCCATCTGGCTGGGTGGCTAGAGAAAAAGAGGCTTCCACTGAGCAGCTGGATCAGCTCATTAGTGGCAATGAATATGATTACAATGGTTTTACGAGCATTTTGCATCCTACAAAAGATGTTGTTTCTATCAAAATTTACATAGAAAATCCACTGAACACAGGAGAAAATGGCATGAGCTATTTGCCTTTGAATGGAAAGAAGTAAGCGAGAGCAAGATATGTGGGAACTGTTACTCTTCTGCCACCTCTTCCTTGATAAATCTGTCTCTCCCACCTGCCCTGCCATGTCAGAGAAGAACTTGAATTTCACGATGCTTTGTACCACTAACACTGAGAAAAGATGACTGGTCATTCTTCCCTTGAATGGAAACTTGAAAACTTAGAAGGAAAGACAACCCTAGCTCAAAATTTACTTTTTCAATCACTTTTGCTCACTGTCTTTCCAATCTAGTTTCACATGAGAGAATGAAAGTAAGATCTCTTGACAGGTGTTCTAGTCTCTTAAACAGGTGGGCACGTGGGAGGCAGCATCTCTCTTCTCTCTCCTGAATGGGGTCAGAGTTTACCCACAGAGCACCTTTAGATGAAAGGAGGGAACAGCACGAGGGAGAGCCATATTTCAATGACCTTTGTCACAATCACCTGTGTACCTTTAGGTAAGTACTGGGACTTTAATGAATAGACTCTTAGTGGTGAATGACACCTGCCCAGGTCTACAGAAAGACCCATTTTGCACAGTGCAGGGATCCCTTTTATTCTCTTAAAGTAAAAAGGATCTGGGGTGGGGATCAGAAAGGGTTGTACACATCAGTACACTAAATGGGTATAATCATCTTTGTTTCAATAACTCCCAAGCTGATCTTGGTTATCACTGATGCTGTTGGTAGCACACAAATAGATGCATTTCCTGGAACATAAAACCATCATGAAAGATATATTAATACTTAAATTATTTTTAAAAATCAACAATTCTTTCTACAAAATGGGATTAAGTGATCCTCCCAATGAGAGCTTCATGATATGGAATGGCACTGTAGGCTCCAAGAACCTGACATCACCATAGACCATAAGGTGATTTCATGCTCTGACCATGTTCCAGTTTCCTGGAAACGAAGCAGACTGGAAAGAAAGGACCCTTCAAGGGTCCCAAGGCCTTGTTGCCAGAGGTTTGGGAAGCTTCTCTTTACACACACACAGGCAGCAAAAGTTTCCTAGGTTTTCTCTAGCAGAGAAGCCTGGGGGACCCTCCAGCCCCACTACCAGGGCTGACTGCAGGCTGTCTTGCCATCTTTTTCTTTGCCAATTGCTGTGGGGAAAACATCCACAGTTGTCTCCATCAGGGCTAGGAAATGCTCTTTGACATGGAGAGCTAAGTCATAGGTATATTTCCAGGCCCAGAGTTGGAAATGTAGATTTAGATAAAATTATAATGACCTTCAGCAGCAAGTCCTTTTTACCCCTTATTAAGCAACACTGAAAGGCACTTCTTCATGGAAACAAGATAAAACAAAACAAAACCACAAACAAAACACTAGGTTGCACACACAATTGAAGGAAGCGGAGTTTGCACCCCACACCAAGTCATGAGGTGACTTGGAAAGTGTGGATGTCGCACTTCAGGCTCCATGAGAGATACTGTTAATAATATCGATGATAATCATATTATAATTAATTAGAGTAATGCTAGTAATGCACAGGAAGTTCTCCCCAAAGAGTTCATCATAATTTTATAGGCTCATGTTTTCCTGTCATAAAACAGGTTACTTTAAATTGAGAACAAATTATACACGTATATACATTTATCCACATATGTATACATATTATAACACATGCATATAACACGTGTGTTGTTTCTCTAATGTCTGTATATGTCGCATATATATTATCTCACTCCATATATGAAACCATTCCGAAGGGAATTTTCTCAATCTCTCAAACATTTTTTTTTGTTTGTTTTTTTAGCACAATGTGCTGTCCTAAGAGTGTTCATACTGCTTTGAAGGCTGTCCAAATGGCGACGGGGATGACTCAGGAGAATTCTCTGAAAGCTACATTGAAAGGGCAGTGGCTCTTTCCATATTTTTGAACATGTGCCAATCCCCTTGCCTATACTTTGTATACTTCCCCACTTCTGTGTTTGCTTCCAGAAGTGAGAGGGCCAAGAGAGAACTGAACTTGTTCCAAAGGGAGGTGTTTCTGGCAGGTGTGAGGATTTTAAGATAATAAAAGCATGTAGCAACCAACAGTCCCCTCAGCTGAGCAGCCGCCGTCTCACCATGCTACCTACTAAGGCCTGCTTTGGAAGTGTTCTTGGCTTTGGAAACTCAGTGGACCCACTTCTGTGTCTGAAACCATTTGATCTTCTTACAGCTTAGCCCATCACTGGGGATTCCCCACTACTCAATTAGGAAAGCTTGAAAAGCTCTTCATTTTGGCACCATGTCCCATTGTCTGCAGTAGGCAGAAAATATTTTCTCGTAAGCACATCATTTTCCTCAAAAAGCGTGTGGCACATAAAAGGACCACAGGATAACACTGAGTTCAGGGGAAGAATGTGACAGCAGTTACATGTGTGGTGTGGGGGAGAACAAGTTTTCACCTCAGAAGTGGGAAATTCCAGAACGGTCTGTTTCTGCACTAAACCTATGTAGGTTTCTCACAAATGCAGGTGAGAAAATGGAGTTTTCTTCTGCTTCTGATTAATGTGGGTGAGAGCCACAGTGAGTTGAGACAGACTTCATTTTGATGGCTTTCATGTAGATATAAGATGGATGTTAATAATGTTTTAGACATACATTTTTATAAGGGTTTTAGAGGCCTTAGGCCAACGTGACTGGTTTTCCACAATTTCCTTTATGCTGCCTGCAAATTTTTGAGCTTCAAACAAAGATTCTATGAGCCTGCTATATTCAAGTGCAGATAACTACATGATTGAAACAAATCTCTATTAAAGAAGAACAAAGATGGATGAATGCATTTTCTTCCATTTATTGGGACTTACCAAACGTTGAAAGTTAAAAAAAAAGAAGTTAAAAACCCAATATAGCACAGAAACTGGAATGGTGCTAGAATATTTGCTGTTAAAAAAAAGAACAAAAGCAAAAATTTTAGTCAGGATATTGTATAAGAATTAATAGTAAAGTTGGAAAACAAGGCATTTTGGTCTTTAGTAAGGTCTTTCTCAAGCTTTGGGGCATAAAAATTATATATTATAAAATATATTTTTATATAATTTGGATTAAATTAGGCCCAGACAATTATCCTGTATTTGGTAGTGATGGCCTTATCGCTAACATTTCTGGAAGGTTATCAGAGGCTTGCGTGGTAAGAGGGTCTTTAACTGGTGAATTTTGATATAGGCAGTAGTCTCATCATATCCCTCTCTGAATTTTATGACTGTTTTGATTATCTACCACATACATCAGAAAACCCCAATAATAATGCCAAATGTCCCCACAAGTATTTATAGATGTGTAATTTAACTTACATGTAAAAATAGTGTCATTTCACAAGTGCACATAAAGTCAGAGGAATTTGTATATGTGTATTTTTAAAAGCAGTGATCCCACTATTGACCCTCCCCAGAGCAGGCTGAGCCAGGAACAGACTATTTCTGTCAGCTAGAATGTCTGGCTCTTGACACACAAATGCTAGACAGAACTGGGTTGGAACATGGAGTGATATGGCCAAGGTCACAGTCTGGATACCAATTAACTTTGCACTGAGGACACAACCATGTCCTAGGGGCTCTGATGCCCCATGGTCACTTGACTGGGAGCTGCATATGGTTGGTCTCAAGAGAAATCTGAATGTGAATGGTCTAGTGCAATCATGTTTATGGAGATACACATCAAAGGCACATGCCAAATCGCAGTAGGTTTTTCCTTCCTAACCACAGGTTACTGGTGACGTGCTCTAAATGTAAAGGGTTGGTGAGGGATAGATGGAGAACTTGGTTTTATGGCTTTATTTTATAGATCATACACACTGGAACTTTCAACTTAGGTCTAACTGTAATCTGAAACTATTTTTTGCACTGACAGACTCATATTTAAAAATACTTAGAAATGAAATATACTTACAGATATATGCCGACATCTATCCAATATGGGTTTATTGGCTAGATTTCATTATTAGGAAGGCAAGATAGTGCAGTAAAAAGAAATTCAACTTTGCAATCAGGTGAATTTAAATTAGAATCCCAGCTCCATACAATTCTCTAGTTCTATACACTTAGGCAAGTTCGATGATAACACTGAGCCTCAGTTACCCAAACCATAAAATGGAATATGTTTGATGTCTCTCTTTTTCTCATGTAGCTTTGGTGATACTCCAAACTCCTCCTTGTCTTGCTTCACAATATTTGCTAGCTCTTTTCACTTTTGTGGTTTTGAAGTTTTAAGTTCCCTTAGATGAAAACTTCCTAGGCCAATTAGTGACTAATTTTAAAACTCCCTACTCCTCCCAATAAGGTCAACTTCAACCTCACCCTCTCTCCCAACCCTTAAAAAAGTGTAATAAGTGTGTGCGCATGTGCATGAGTGTTGGGGATAAGAGCTGTAGACAGTATTTAACCCCATCTCGAAGGGGCCATTCATGTGGCCAGGCACTGTTGTCCTACTGGGAAGGGAAGAAGAAAATGAGGGAGAAAAGGTGATGTTCCAAGTTAAAGACAAAAGATAGCATCTGAACAGGAATAAGGTGGAATGTCCTTAGATATTCATTCAAGGGCCCATTCATTCCTTCTGTTTTCGTTCATGACAAAAGATGTGAGAGAGAGAGAGAGAGAGATCTCATAACGTATAAGAGGAATAAGTATACAAAAAATTAATCATGTTTACTTATCTTAGAAGCTATATTTACAGTAACCTATTTAAAGGCTCACAAAATAAAAGACTATATAATTCAATACAGAAACTGACAAATTGGGAATATATGTTGACATTCTGAGCTAATAGCTATTAATAGCAAGAAGAGTTGATGTCTTGCTAATGCCCTGAGGCAAGGCTGATGTAGCATGAAGTAAATTCTAATCTCATCAGGTATTATAGCCGAAGGAAGCAATGTGTCTTTCAGGACAGACCACCAACAACCTTTGTTATTGATCATCCAATCCAGAATAGGTATTGGTAGATAGAGTGCAAATCAATAAGTGTCCACTGTATACACCCAGTGATGAATAACTTAGCAGCCTATTTTAATTTACCTTAATTTGCAATTCAATTGGTTATACATTTTCCCCCAAAGTGTTAATCAATTTTCAATCAAAGCAGAATTGAAGTGTCACCTGGCTCTCTTCAGAGTCCTAAACATTATTTATTTTGGAAATGAAAGCTTAACTCTTTGGTGTGTGTCTGCATTTTCCTGGCAAGCTCTGAACTATAGATTTGTTGGTTTACTGACCCACTTTTACAATTAAAGTCCTCCTCTCCTCCCCGCATCCCAGGCCGTCTTTCAAAGAAACCAGTTCATGTACAACAGTTTCCCATTTTGAAGCTTTAGATAAATCTATAATTTTAATGACAACTTGTCCTTCTCCAAGTTTAAATTTTTCTGTAGAATTATCTTTAAAAAGTATCTGCCCACTTATTGATTGATACAAAAATTCAGGTCATTTACAGGATTGCTGATCTAAGCTCTTGAGACAAAAATACTTGTTTCAGACGGCCTATGTGTTTCTCTCTGTGTTCGGTCCTTCTGCCTCCTGTAAAGCTGTCGTCTATGTTTCCAGAGCCACATAGGGGAGCATCTTACCATGTTCTGTACTTCTTCATATTTTGGAAGCTTTCTTTTCTTTTCCTTTCCTTTCTTTTTAAAGGTAGGAGTGAAGGTCAGCAGAGGCAGACAGACAGAAAGAGAGAGAAGGAAGAAGTATCTTCTTTATTTTAGTTGTCCATCTTGGCTATTTTCCTCCGCCCTGTGACATGAACCTGTGTCCTTGGGATGTATGTGGGCTGTGCTCTTGGCTAGAGGCTGTGGACCAAACCACTACTATACCAGGGTGTACCAGGAAGCTTTCTGATTTCTTTTTCCATCAATGGTTACTATCCTGAGTTCACTTCCCCAAGATTTATTAGATGACAAGTACTGATCTGAATTATTTGATCTTAGAGTTTGATGGGCTATGGTGGCTTAATGGTCTAATGCTTTGATATTTTAAAATACAAGCCCCAGAAGAGAATGGACTACAGTATTTTAACTCCCTTTCAGTATTAAGTTCTCAGCATTGCACCTGTCAAATAGTACATACTCAGTTTTGAGCCAATAATAAGTCTCAATATTTACTTACTAAATAAAAATTAAATAAGGATACATATTTATATTCTAACAGGGGTCTTTAATGTTTTAATCCAAGGGGTTTACAGTGATGGTATCATCAAAACTCAGAGCACACAACAAAGGGTTGTTTGTGATTGGGGGACTCCAGATGGCATGTGGAATGCTGCATATTATTAGTTGTTTTATCTACCACAAGTAAGGTTAACAAAACCAAATTCAACAAAATATGCTTTTGTAAAATACCTGGTTACATCTATTTATCAGGCATTGAAATGTTTTCATTGAATTTAATATATTTAATCTTAAGCTTACATTCTTTTACTGGGTTGATTCCAGTTATCAAAATAAACAAAATAATTTCTTTGCTATATTAGAGATGAACAGGGATGTTTCTGATCAATGGTAGACTTCTATATGCTCCAAAACAAGTCTACCAACTGACTATGGTGGTTTTTTTGAGTAATTCACTTCTGCTCTAGCAAATTCTCCATTTTCCAATCTCTCTTATACATCATTTTAGCTTTATTCTTACTCATTTATTCTTCCCCACACTGGCACTAAGAAGTTACCCAGAATCAATTTTAGTCGATTAACATTTTGTCACAGAATCGTTAAGACTGAAACAACACAACAATAGCCAATAGCTGGGCACACCTTCGTTGTCTAGCAGATAAGGCCACCAGAAGTAGCCCACATACATCCCAAGGACCCAGGTTCATGATCCAGGTACACAGGATGGGGGGTGAGTTTGTGGTGGGGGGGAACCAAGATAAACAATTAAATAAATAAATAAATACTTCTTCCTCTTCTCTCTTCCGTCTGCCTTCCTACTCTACATCATTCATGCCTGTACCTTCCCTTAAAAAAAAAAAAAAAAAAAAATTCCAGAGCTGGAATTAAATTACCTTAGTAGGTAATCTAGAGTTAAATCTAGGTAAACTAGAGATTTCTTTAGTCTAAATGCTTTAGTGGAAAAAAAAAATTGCCTAGGGTGACATAGCAAGTTTAGATTAAATTTTAGGCTAATATTTTAATTCTTATTCCAGGAAACTTCTGGAACACAATGGCTCATCTTACTCATGAAATGAATTGAATGTGAACACATTCTAGCCATTGAATAAATGAATGATTCATTTGAAGCCAATTTTTGTTGACCCACTACAATGTATCAGACACTGCTAAACATTGGTGAGGCAAGGATGAAAGGGATACTAGACTGATGATACATTACTGCATTGTTATGGCCTCAGGGCACTCAAAATCTAATGAGGGTACACATGTCTAAATTGATAGCTAAAAGCGATATGAAACTACAAGACATTTGAGCAGGATATCTAACTCAACCCGAGGTCAGAAAAGACACTTGGCCTGAGGTCTTTTTCCTAATCCTCCTTTCTAACCTAAATAGATGCATGGAATCATTGCTAGGAAGAACAGCAAATTTACAGAATACGTTTTTCTCGTCACTCTAGAACTTTTGTGACATTCTACGTCACAATCTCTATGTAGATTATTGACTAAAAATGAACCAACAAACATCTTAGAACAAAAAGAGAATAACATTTCTTTCAGCAAAACAATATTCTAGTTTTTTTTTTAATGTATAGGAAGGAAAAGCAATTAGGTCACCCAACTCAGGAAGATGTTAAGCTATAAAAGGTCACATATTCAATGGTGCTATTACTAGTGAGTTGCACACAAGCTTAACCAATCATTGTAAATCATCAGCAAAACAACGGCTTCAGAAGGGCTGGAGTCCAAGAATTATGATGTGTAGTATCAGGAATAAGAAACATTTGTATGGTCTACCGAAAAAGAGCACAACTATAGCAGAAAGGAGATCTTAAGGGTGGTGACTGGTTGCCAAGTTTAGGAAGTCATATACATTCTCCAAGATTTATATATTCCAGATACTGCAGGATTGAATTTTAGTCTAATCAGTTCCTCATCACAAATAGTCTTGTCAGATCGTTGGGTTATTTTCCTTTGGAGAAAAATCTGTCTTGAATATTATAGTGGAAGTGTCATAGGAAAACAGAATCTTATAGGAGTTTATGATAGGCTCATTATTATAATATATCCACAAACTGGGGTGCCCCTGAGGTTCTGCTCTGTGATTGGTCTTCAAGAGGATTTCACTAACTGTCAATGTGTTCATTTTTCTTATTATAATAGCAACCTCACTCTGTATATATGCATATATAACAGTTTCTTAAGGGAAAGTGGAAGTGTTTCAAAGGGTCTTTTTAAAAATCAAATAAGCAGCTGCAAATGGGGAAATAACCATTCCGACTCTGTTTGGGAAACAGCTCTGATCACTCACCGTATTCAGCAACTGCACAGGGAACTTATTTAGAACAACTCTGAATATACCATGAAAACCAGCCCTAAGTTAATTCATCTGATTGTGCTCTTGGCAGCTCTTTTTGGATTGCTAACACTTTGCAGCTGTAAAAATAAAACAAAAACACCCTTGAAATAAGTTAGGTGCATATATGAAAAGCACAGCTGGGCTACTCTCCCAGATCCTCTGTAGATATAGGATTCTCTTTTTGAATGTTATTTTGTAAAGAGGAGAGACCATGACCATCTCTGAAGAAAAGCCAGAATTGCAAAGAGGAGGATCCATTCACAGCAATTTCTTCTCTCTCTACCATTTCTCTCCTGTGTCTCTGGCACCATAAACTGAGTTCCACAGACAGTGTCTTTAGAAACATCAGTTTTGGCTGAGTCCACATAAAACCATGGAGAGATCCAGCAATCTTTGGAGGTTAAGACTAACAGAGAAACTGGATGATTCTGGACGTGAAAGTTCTTTCTTTACTATGGGGATTCTTGAATCTTGAGTTCTTTGGGTTGCTGTTATGTTCACAAGGTCTTCATAGAAACATTTTTAGAAGCAATGGGGATCTGATGATTTGTGTATTGTAAAGGATCTAAAATACCTCTCTGGAAAGCTTTCAGTCCATCTCCAGCCCAACTCAGCACTTTTGGAACCACACCCATCAATGTTCCTTACTTGCAGTTTTCTCTGTTATGTCACACATGAATGTTTAGTCACGTTCAAACTTCAGAAAGCTCCCTGAGGGACAGACCTGTATCTCTTCTCAGACAATATCCTTATATATTGCATATCACAAATTTGATCATGTCATTGAAATTCTTCATGGTTCCCCTTTATCTTCTTTATAGTAAATCATACCATGTGCATGCACTTCATTTTTACTTCCTGTTCAGTCTTCTTTCTCGTGCTCTGTTCTATCATCTTTCTTCTCTATCAGTAATGAATCACTTATTCTTGGGACACATTTGCTCATATTTCTTTGCTTGTATCAATTTTTTCCCCTCTGTCTGGAATATGTTCTCAAGTTCTACCTGGGATCCTCCACTGGTCCTTTTCATTCATGATGACCTTCCTTTGGAAACTTTTCACTTTCCCGAAGTCAGGTCAGTATGTCCTTTTTCCAGCTCTTTCTGAGGAGCGTACAAATTACTTCATTACAGACTGGTCATCCTACTCGATGAGATGGGACTCTCTGGGGTCAGGACGTTGTCTTTTCATTGTTGTATTCAGAAGTGATATATAGGTTTTGATTAAGTGAGACACCAGCACACATAGCCAGGTCATCTGTACTGCTGCCTGTCTGCTTGAGTCTACACTCAGCCTGTATCACCAACAGCTAACAAACATCCACCACTTGCTGAGGAAATTGAGAAGTTCAAAGGTCAAAAGAAAAATATGACTGAAAGGATCAATGAATGAATCAATACTTGTTTCTCAAAAGAAGTACCTGGAATAACTTCTTAACTTGTCTGTGAGTAGCAAAGAATGCTTTTCTAATTTTGAAACATTACCTCACATTCAGAGGTCACTCACCACAGAAACCCAGGAGTAAAGTTTTTTGACATTTTATTCAGATCCTGTTTAAAGTGGATCTTTCTAAGCTACAGGAAAATCTCATTTATATGTGGGTAGAGTCTTGGAATTATGGTTTATTCACCATAAATCACGTTTTAAAGTTCTTATTAAGAATTAGCACCTACTTTAAATTAATTAAGTTCACAGTGTGGCTTCATTACATGGTTTGAAGTGTTGTGAATTCCCAGAGTACCAGACATATCCATATTCAAATGTAAGTGTCAAAATTTATTTTTTAAAAAAGCACATTATAGAACTGAATATAAAGACGGTGGGGGATCATGTTCCTACTCAGCTCTTAAATGAATAGTCTTCAGACTCTTCTATGTGTGTTCTCATGAATTTTACGAGACTAGGGAGGCTGGTATCATCCCCCTTTCACAGATGAGAAAATAGGTACCCACAGGATCAATGGTTTGCTCATTGAAATGCAACACGACAGTGACTGCGAAGTGCAGGATCTGCTTTCTCCTGGATCAGGCCTGAACCCTGGGCTTCTGCCCGTTATTCTTTTGGCTACACGTTTCTGTAATTGTACCTGTGTCTTCAATGGTGCCAAACACACAAAGTCAAAACATATAGTTCTTTTTTTTTGCTCTTGTTTAAATATGATTTCCTTGGTATATAACAGCTCAGGGTTATATGGCAAATGGCCTTCGTTTCAGAGGAATTTTAAATTCCATTGTTATAATATTAATAATCTTTTGATTATGTGAGCCCATTTCTTTTGAGAATTAATTTACAATGTTTTAATTGTCACCAGGGTATGTGGTAGCTAGTGACATAGTTGTAAGCAGATGTTAGTAGAAATGTCATTGGCGGTACCAGGTGATGACAAGCATATCACAATACAGGCAAGACATGAAATAAAATTTTTATGTTCTAAATTATACGACTGGATCATAAACTTCAGCAAAGTAGGATATTTCTTTCGATATGCTTCCTAACACCTTGTCCAGAAAAGGTGTGGTTATCAATTTCTCTGAAGCTTAAGTCACAGTTCAAACGTTTTCAATAAGAAAAGGGTTTTTCAGGATTCTTAGCTTAATGTCCTTTTTCTTAATTTCATCCTTTGAGCTCTAAGTAGATCTTCTTGATACCAGGAATATTATTTATTTCCTTCCTCTGGGTTTACATTTGCTGCATGATTATTGAGGGTATTTCTGTGCTTTATCTTTAAATAACTGAATTTTTTAAACTTTTTTTTTGGCTAGTATTTTCCCATGCATCAGTGTTCTGACACTAAATAATTTAATGACAATTGGAAAATTCTGAAAATTATGCTCACTAAAAAAAAAATGACTTCTTTATTAGGACATTAAAGTTTGCCTGACCTAAGCATATTCATTGCTATTTTAAATAACCATACTCGCTCATGTGTTAGTAAAAGTATCAATAGCTATTATGTTCATCCCACATGCTAATCAAAGATCAGTGGACCCTGGCACAGATAAACAGCTGGACTCTACAAAGCATCTTTGCTAACCTACTGGTTTTCTTTTCTGAAGTTGGTATTATCCAGGTGTACTACTAGAACTTGATTTGATTTTTTTTTTTTTTTTTAAGGAAAGGTACAGACAGGAAGGCAGGTGAGCAGACAAACAGGAAGGAAGAAAACGGAAAAGTATTTTGTTTTATTTTTATTTTAGTTGTTCACACTGATTGCTTTCCCCCTGGACCCAGGATTGAAAGCTAGGGGTAGGTGTCCTGCATCTTTCAGAGGTGATTGACTCAACTGCTGTTCCATCAGGGTGTGGCTTGATTTGATTTTTAACCCCCAAAGCTGCAAAATACCAAGGACTCTTCTAGATCTCACTTTGCCTGCTGTGCTGCTGAGTCCTCTGGGATTTGAAGTGGAAGGTGAACCCTACTGTGACAGCACCCAAGTTCTTCTAGCTCTTTTTCGTTTTCTTTTTTTTGCAAATATTTATTCTAGTCTGTTCTGCAGCTGTCATCATACTAGATGTGGGAGACACAATATAAGTTAATATAGATACATTCTCCATTTCTACTTGGTTTAGAAGAAAATGGAAGAAACCATGTTACTCAGATAATTGTACTAAAAGAGTTTAAATTGCATCTGTAGCAAGTGCTTCCAAGGACAGAAATGTTTGATGAAAGTACATAACAGATTTGATTTAAACAGGAAGTAACTCATAAATTGAGTTTGATCTACTATAGAAGACCAAGGAGAGTCAAGAAGATCAGCATAAAGGGCTGAATTTTTCTCTTTTGAGAATTCCTTTACCATTCCAGGTTCTTCTCTTTCATATTTATGTCACATTCTACCTGGTATTAGCTGAAAAATAATAAGTAAATAGAGAGATATAAAATAAGAGAAAAGAAAAAGGAAGACAGGAAAGAGGGGATAAGAGAAAAAATGGAAAGTACAATTGATATAACATCTCACAATGAACTTCAGTATCTAGATCTTCCGACCACATGGGATTTGTTGTTGTGAAGAGATACAGAAGATGGTGATAGAAATGCAAAGATTCATAAAAGAGAATAGATCAGAACAGAGATGGATGTGTAGCAAAATCAGAATCAGGAGGGAGGGAGTAGAAATTTAAACTATCAACTCTTTTGAAAATATTTTGGGTCTTGAGCAACCAGAAGAGAGATATGTGGTTCCATCAACCAACATAATTTTGGAGAAAATATCTCATCATTTTTGTCATTTTACCTCTCTGGTTACAGTTTCTCAGTCTCTCCACCTGGTCCCCAGTTCTGTGTGTGTCCTCAAGCACTGGTTTTCCATCCTGGCTTCTTCTGGCATCAACTCCTTGAAGAGCATACCTAATATCAAATTTGATAACCACTGTCATGTTATTGTTTTCAAATCTCCTCCTCCAATTCTGACTGCTCCCTACACTGCAGCCTCTTGAATCTGAATAATCTGCAGTCAACTCCATTTCCACACACTCCTAACCAAACTATATCTTCTCCACTCTCTATAGCTGAGCATTCCCACTTCTGTTCATAGATGTGTATTACCTCAGACACAAAGGTAGAAACCTTGAGACATGCTTTAGATATACTGCTTCCTTTCTTACACCTCAAAAGCCAATCTGTCATGAAGCCTGAAGACTTGTCCTTTAAGATGACTCTCAAGTTCGTCACTGCTAATTCTACCTGCCAACATCTTGGCCCAGGTCTGTCAAGCCTGACTCATGGCAATTATTTTGATCTGGTCTCTGAAGCAGTGGGGATTTCTTCTCTCCAACTTATTCTAAAACATCTATTTAATATCCATAAATAAGGTTTTAAATATGTCTTCCTCTCTTTCAAGATCTTAACATGGCTCCCTAATACATTGTGGCATCCGATTTAAACTTTTCACCTAACTTAGATAAGCAAACCCCCACTGTCTCCCTCTCAAGCTAGACTAATCTTTACCTTTTACCTCGTATTTTGATTTGCTATGTTCCCTAACCAAGAAGCATTCTCCCCTACTCTTTTAATCATATAATTTGTATTTTATCTTTAGGTGTATTTTATTATTTTTAATCTGTTTAAACACACCCCTATCAGCCATCATCTGTTTGTTAAGCTCTACTATCTATAATTTTTATATTATGAAAATAAGCATATTTGTTTTTCTCACTTTCAAAATATAAATTCAATTAATATTTACTGTGATTTTCTAAATTACGTACCACATTCAAGGGATTGTGGTAACCAGCATTCTGTTAGGAACCACTGCTTCTACTCTTCTATGATGCTCCCTATACCATGTTGGTTCTTATTGATTTCCATATCTAAATGCTTATAGATGCATCAAATTCATATTTTCTTAATTACATGCTTTCATGCACTGTTACTAAATGTATCTTGAAAACTCTTTAACAAGTTGTAATGGTTTGAATTATTTTTATCAGTTGTAAGTAATAAAGATCTTTGATAATTAAATAATTCCAAAGAATTCCCTATTTAGACTTGGAGGACATACAATTGATAATTATTACAAAAATAAAATGTGTGCAATAAATCAATAGGAATTTTTAGAAAACATTCACTGCTTACACATGAAATGATTATTCTTTAAATATTCAAAGATGACTTGTCTGAGTTGGTAACTTTCTTGGTTTTTCATCTTGTCAAGCTTCCTCAGACTTTTACTTTGTAGAATAACATGGTCAATGGGAATTGTGGACTTAAATATTCTGATTTCCCAAGTAACAGTGAATGTGGACAGTTGATTTTGTGTTTGTTCTTGACTGCATCTTGTTTTTTCAGTATCTATAACCAATATTTATCCTGGAGAAGAAGTCTTGAGACCAATTTATGAGATACACTATGTGAAGGCATGGATATCATTACTCAGTTGTGCATACTTGATAATTATTCTAAATTGTCCTTCAGGTGGAAAGTTATTTGTCTGAGTCTGGAAGTAAACTTCAGCCAAGCTTCCATTGGCTACATGAAAGAATGGGCTCCTAACAAGTTATTCCCTAATAAGTCTTCTCTGTGCCCTAATGATAATTTCTATCCCTTCCTCTTGCTCCTCATCTTCATAACACAACACCTACACAAAGCGTCTGGAAGTATAATCTTATCTATGTCCATGTCACCCACACCCACCACAAAACCATATTTCTAAGATGTTCTAGGTAAATGGTTATTCCATTGAATTAAATACAAATTAATGATTTAATTCACTCCAGACACTAGCATTCAAAGGAGCTATGACATCCTGAAAAATGGATTAATTTTCTTGAAGCATAGTTGAAAACTTATTCATACTTCCCAACCAAATAAAGTCCAAATATTCTACTAAAGCACTCACAGCTCAAGACCTGACCCTAATACCCTTTTCTATCTCATGACCACCATTTTTCATGAAACCAGCATACTATGTGCTGGTCCCTGTATCGGCCCCAATTTTTCTAATAGTTTTCTTACCTGAATATTCACCCAAACTTCACACTTCTAAATCCAATTTGCTTTCTAAATGATGCCTTTGTGAGTTTTTTTTCTTATTCTCTCTCCTCTCTACCCACATTCCTTGCCCTCTACTAAAAGGAAATGAAATGTTTTCTTTGAAAACTCCTGCACCATTCGGGTGTCCTTTTGCTTATATTTATGTCACATTCTACTTATTATTATAGTGGTCCTTAGTGTTGTTCTAACTCCCCTTAGGGTAGCAGCTTGTCTGATTCATTGTTTAATACATCGGAGTATCTAGAACAAAGTATTCATGGAGTTTCTAATCAAATGGTTTCTCAGATATAGTCTCCAGAGCCTCTGACCCATTTTAAGGACAAGGTTTGGGGTTATTTAGTACAATGGTTAATAGCATGGTTGTTGAAGCAAACAGACTTAGTCCATATCCCATCTCTACTTCTTCTTGGCCAAAACCTTGAGCAAGTTACTTGACCTATGTCTGTCTGCCTCTATGTTTTCATCTGGGGACTGGAGTAGCATGAATATTTACTGCATAGGGTTTAGAATTTAATGAGTCTCATACATAAAACACTTAAAATAGTATGTGGTATAAAGTATTACTTAGATATTAGCTGTGCTGCTCAGAGCAGTTTTCTCAGATTCTGTCACTAATTTTCTGAAAGGCTGCTCCCTTCCATCTCACAGATTTCCTATCACACTCTTTCCTCTCACCTGCCTGGTTCTGAACTGTCTGGTGTTCCAGATTTCCCTCCATAGCTGTTCCATTCTTTATTAAATTTATTTCTCATTTTCTTGAGTTGAATATTACAAATAGTTTCATTCCCTATACATAAATAGAACAAAGTAGTAGATCTGAAATATGCAAATGTCCACTGGATTATTTTTTTTTAATTGGTATGACAAGTAGATGTGAGAGAGGCAGTACTGTGGTAAAAACACATTGATAAAAGGGATTTCTCTGTATGTATGTGCAGGTAAGTAGGAGTGAGATACGGCAAAATTCATGCTAGGAGCAATACTTCCCTTTCCACAAGAGAGCCTTAATTAAGAATCGTAAGTAATACATGATTTCTTCAACAGTGGGCTATTATCAGTCTAAACATCTGGTACATATGAACATTTGTTTATGAAAATCAATACATTGCTATATAATTAATATAATTATGCCACTTCAGTAACTATTCTAATTTTTAATAAAAATGTATTATAAGGGTGCTTTGGCATTTCCCTTTAGATAACAGTCATTGGCTTCGATACATTTTTCTAGTGACCTCCTACAGGTGAACCATATTTCTACATTCTCCTCTCTACCCTGCTGTCTTCCAGGACCATGCACCCTGAAAATCTTGCCTCAAAAACAATGAAACTTTGGAATGATTCCATATGTGATTATTTAACATCAACTGCATATCACTATATATTTCCACCTCGGTCAAAGTTAGTATCTCAGTAACATTTTCCAGGAAAGAATTTTAAGAGCACTCATGTGGCTCACAAAATCTGACAACAGTTCTGCCATTTTGAATTTTGAGCCTTTTATACAATTAGAGCAATCACAGCAGTTTCCGTCTGAGGTGCACAGGATTATGTGACATTCCAGTTCTAGCTCCTATGTTAAACTCAGTAAACAGGCTCCATCCATCCTCCATTCATTTAAAGTCAAAAATCTAGCCAGTGTACTTTCTTTCTCCAATTGACCACTTGTCCTCCCACAAATAGAATATAATGATCTGCTGTGGGCAAAGTCAAAGGGTGCAGCTTTGGTAACAGTAATATCCCTCACCCCCTCAGCCTGACATGCAGCCCTTCTAGCCTATAGTAATAGAGAACTGTCACTTCTCTCTGTCTTCACTTCCTATACTCCCCACACACTCCGAAGCAAGAAAACTGGAGACTTTATTCTCAAGTTTAAGGAAAAGGACCAAGTGAAAAATTTCTGCTGACTGATAAACTTCCTATGATATTTCAAATGATAAAGCAGCCATAGTCATTTAATAATCTCCATGATACGTTTAACACAGAAATCATGTATTCAGCTTATCATTATCATGCCTATGTTTAAGGATTTTGTTTTTTTAAATGTTTTAAAAATAACTTTAACCATTTCCAGAAGTGAGTAGAGGTGGTGTCTCTGTTAATGTGCAATTTCTTTTTGCTGGATTTATTGATTTATACTTATACCTCCTAAACTAGATTCAAGTGTCCTTTTTGCAAATTTTCAACCAAGTGATCATTATAATCTGTTAGTAGCTACAGATGTATTAGAAAACTAGTAGAAGAAAATATAATATTATTTCAGGGACAAAATATTTAATTACCAAGAGTTTCTCAGTTTTTTTTTTTAATAGTCATTCTATGGGTTTATCTGTGGTAACACATAAAATATTAATAACATTGGAGGAGTTTTTGACCCCAATTTACTTGTGAATGTGACATACAAGATGGGCTGATTCGTCAGTCTTTGCAGTCACATCATCATCATCATCAGTATCATCAAATGAGTTTTGTTCCATAATCAAATTGGAACACCACTGCGCTGAATGCTAAAATATCTCAGCTCACTGTGTCCCCATGCTCATGAAAGAGGTCAGTGGAAACACTGCACCATCTAGATCGTGAATGTGCTGTTATTTAGCAGTATTGAGAACATTCCACTTAATAAAGTATTTCAGTAAAATAAAGATAATTAGTCAATTTGTTAGGAATATTCCACTTACCCTTCTTATTTCATCTGCCATAGTTAACAGCCTTGAAGGCAATAGCCATGGTATGATCTCCACTAACCACATTGGATTGGGTCAGGAGTGGACAAGAGGCCCAGGAATAATCAATCCATTCATTGACCAGCCACAATGAAATATTCCCTTTTAAAAGTTTGAACTGAAAGACCCAGAATGACATTGCAAGACTCGGACATTTGATAAAGGTTTGGGGCCACACTGAATGCCACCACACTCAAAGCTTCAGGTAAGCCAATGTGACAAAAAGCTGCAACTAAAAGCTATGAAGAGACACCAGCAAACAGTGAGAATAGAGCAACTGCACAGCCAAGGTGACAGTGAAAATGCTGAGAAAGAGAAAGAGACACAGTGGCTCCAAGGAAGTCAGATGGGCTTCCTGAAACTGGAGTTTATGAGATTTACTGTAGTCTTTGGTTAATGTTTTTATTCAATAAAGTGGACTTTTTTTGGTGGTGGGGAGTTGGTGAGGTGGGGAGAAGGGATTTCTTTAAAACTAAACATCCTTGACAATGGCAATAGTCAATTAAGAGAGGCTAATTTTCAGAGGGTTAAATATATTAATGCCTGTTATAAGAAACCTTGTTGGTTTGTGATTCAATTTCACACTGATAAACTTGAGAAAGTTCTCCAGCTTCTGGTCATAGCCAAAAATCTTTGAATACTAAAAAGTGAGAGGTGGAGCTATTAAACCCTGGGAGAGGAGTTATGGAGCATAAGGTAAAAAGGGGTGTAAGGCAGAGAGAAGTGTTGGGTGCCATTCTACCACAAGGAACATCTTCTTAGTCCACTGGGTCTTTCCCAGAGCTGATCACAGCCTCCCGGCCTTACCCCCACCCACCTCCTCACTTGCACTCAAAACAATGCATAATATGATTTCCAATCAGTAGCTCATTTGGAAAGTGAATAAATAATGATGGCAGGGCTGGGGGTGGGCAGGAAAAAGGGAAGGCAAGCTTTAGACAGAATTTTCTCTTCCATGGATTCCTAGCACTCTATTTTGCCTTGACATTGACTCCCCTAGAGAGGATGAGACAGATTGGCCTTGTGCTGCTGAACTCTCACTAATTCCTGTTTGATGAAGGACCACAGAGGAAGCACTGGCTGAACTGGAAAAAAAAAAAGGGAAATCATCTGGAAAAGGGGAAATACTCACAAATGCATACGCACAGTCCTCTTGCCTGAAAATACATACAATAATATAAAAGGCTACTTAAAATAGTATCTGCCAACTGTGCAACTCTTTTCTAATACCTGATAATTTTCATTAAAACTATGTTATATAGTCCAGTGTGTGTGGTCATGTAATGAAAGCCCAAATATACTTTGTCTACACATACAGAGTCAAGGAGCAGAAATGAGGTTAAAATGAAGATTTCCTGTTTGACTACTAGTTTTCTTAGCACTTCAAATCACAATCTGAATGCTAAGCTGATATTTTTCACATATAATTTAAAAGTGTCTGTTTATTGCATGTGTATTTATAGCAAATTGACAATACATCACTTTTGTCACCGATTCTAATTCTGGAGGAAACTTTTCATGCACATATAAACAGTACGCATCTTTGACCTATTTTTATTTTAGCTATTGTTTTGGTTGTAGAAAAGCAAATGAGCTAGATTGTCATGATTCATTTTTGCTTATGTATATTTGTTATTATGTATATCTACTACATAAAATAAAACTATTAATACTGAGAGTAATCACAATTACTGAATGCTTGGCCTGGCAAGAGAGAATGATAAGTTCCTGCCTTAAATTATTTCATTGAATTCTGTCAACAGCCATATGGAGTAATAACATTATTAGTCTTGTCTTATAATAAGGAAATACAAGAGGTTCTGTAACTTGGTCCAGCCGTATGAAGCCTCTATGTGCCTCTCTCCAGGCCTCACTGTCATCACTACTGAGCCACATGTTTTTTTCTCTCTATCTAAGGAATAGAATTTAAACTAAAAGTTTTTTCTGGAAAAGCGGATCTCAAAAAAAATCACTTCTGGCTTATAACCTTTAGAAATGCCCTCTAGTCCTCAGAGTGCATTCAAAATCCATTTGAAGTCTCTTTAAATATCTTGTGTTCTTAATTATACAAACTAATAACCTATGCCAAGGAAATAATCATCGAGGATAGTTTTACAGAAGTACGAGAGTTTGAGTTTAGGGACACATTTTACATGACAATAGCTACCTGTACAAAGCTTCAACTTAGGGATCATTGGTTAATTATGAAGTGACTAACTTCAGTGTTTTAAATTAGGGTATTTGGTATTCAGAACAAAACATGTTCACACATTTGTTTGAGTCCCTTTGGATTACTCGGAAGTTAGATATTCTGTCTAAAGGAGTTTGTCGTGACAAGAAGAAATGCAGGGAAAAAATTTAAATACATCAAGCCAACCTCTTCTAAAGAAGAGCCTATTGAATTGGAAGAACTCTTGTCTTCCACTCCTGTGGTGTATGTTCATCACAGAAAACAGTTTCTCCTGTTTGCTGTGTGATTCCAGCCCTGAGAGGGTCACCAAACCAGGATCTTCTTAGTTCAAAAGCATGGGAGGAAGTCAAGACATGTGATCACTTTGCATCCATCCTGAGAGCTAAGCAGGGCTGTGGAGACTGTCTCCTCTTTTAAAGGGGGCAAGAGCTCGGCATGTTTGGGACCGAATCATGACTTGTAGGAGAGCTACATTTTAGATTGGGACTATCATCAAAATAATGAAAACAAAATAGGTGAGGCTTCAAATATCACCCTGAAACACACTCTTCCATACTCACAGTAAATTGATGGACCAGTCACCACTTTATAGGAAGTAGCCTAAAGATTAAGAAAATTTAATTTTTGAAAAATAAATGTGATATTCTTTCCTAAACCTTAACATCTCTAAGAGGCTTATACCAATGATTCCTCATGTGTGAAACAAAATATTCTTTCTAAATAAGACTACTAAAGACTAAAGACTAATTAAATTGAGAAAATAAATGAAGAAAAGTAAAAAAAAAAAAAAAAAAAAAAAAAAAAAAAAAAAAAAAAAAAAAAAAAAAAAAAAAAAAAAAAAAAAAAAAAAAAAAAAAAAAAAAAAAAAAAAAAAAAAAAGAAAAGCCACCAAATGAAGACTTCCTCTTTTAGTGTCACAACTACTTAGAGTAAATTAGGAAAGACCCAGAAGAAGAGAAACCTTTTTTCAGAGCTTTAGGAAAATACATGGTAATCTATGTTGAAATTTACCTTTTCTTACCTTCCTACCTCCAAACCCACCCTCCCAACTCAATCTTGTTACCCAATATCCACTTTCTCCTTCTTCCACAGTGATAGAATTATCATTGCAAACATGGGCACCCAGGAGAAAGAATACATATTCCATAGCCCTTGCAGTTAAATGTCGCATAGTTTAGGTCCATAAGAAATGAAGAAGAGCTGTTGCCTCAGACTTCTGCATTGCAACCGAAAGGAAGGTCTTTCCTCCATCCTGCTACATGGTGGCAGGCCTTCTTAGATCAAGAGAAACACCCTAAAGAGTAAAACATTCCTTTATTCTGCTGAGCTTTAAATCCTAAATCTGCTACACGTTGAAAGGTATGGAGAGGAATGAAATTATAAAGGAAAACACAGTTAAATAGCCCCATAAACAGCCTCTTCTATTTCCCAACTCTAAGTTGAAAACCTTCAACACATGTTTGAGGACTGACTTCTTAGTCATCTTATGGAAAGGACTGTGCCACACCCTGGAGGAATAGCAGTTGGAATCACTGCCAACAGCTGGGCCTCATCTACGTACATCCCAAGGACCTGGGCTGGAGACAACAAACAAGATGAACAACTAAATGAAATACATTAAAATGCTTCTTCCTCTGTCTCTCTTCCATCCTGCCTGCTTGCCTTCAATTCTTGCCTGCACCTTTCCAAAAAGAGAGAAAGACAGAAAGAGGGAGAGAATGAGAGAGAGAGGGGGAAGAAGGAAGGAAGGGAGAAAAGAAAGGAAGGTCAAATAATCTGCTCTTGGGAATCCTGGAGTGATGAAAAAGATCAAGATAGGAAGGCTTTCTTCTGGAGAATTCTCTCCTTAGTTATTTCCCAAGTTAAAAAAACTAAAAACTAAAAACTAAAAATACATAAGAATTGGTTGGGCCTGTTCTCATTTTTATAATTAACGAGTGAGTATGTGGAGGGTTGAAGCATTGGCCATACTCAGCTGAAAATGAATTCACTGTCCACATGAAAGTTTTCAATAGAGACTCAGAATTACAGCAACCAGGTGCCTTATACTCTCCTGGGCTTTGTTCTGAGCTCAGTCAAGTACAAGGGGTTGAAGGGCTGATCCTCCCACCCAGAGTCTAGCTGGCAATAAAATGATACTACCTTCTGTCAGCAAGGAAATAGTTACTCACAAAGCACAGGAACTTTTTTTGTTGAAGTAATTCTGGAAACCTGGTCTTAAAAAAATAATAATAAAGAATTGTGCTTTACTACACTGACATGCAATATCTTGAAATCTGCAGGGGATTTTCCTACCTGCTGGGGGCTATGGAGTGTGAAAAAACAGCTGTTAGCAGTTTCGACCACGGATTATTTTACAGAAATTTTCATGAAAAAATTCAAATGCATTTTCCAGTCTCTCTTTTTTTCTCCTCTTTCTTCAGGAAGTAGCTAAGGAAAAATGTGTTTAGGTTTCCTTCTTTTCTTTGCCCACAGTTCAGGATGCCCTGAAGGAACAAATATGGTAGAGAAATAAAGTAAGACTATGAGTTTTATAAGACTGGCATAAAAATTGCCTTCCTCATTTTGTGCTGTGAACTCAGTCAAGCACTTTATTTTCTCTAGGAAAAGAAACCTGAACACAAAAACACAGATATAGAAGAACACCTTTTATCAATTACTTTCACAGAAAATCCTTGAGAGGTCGGTTCTCTTGTTCTCCTTTGGAACAATCTCTATAACAAATTCCAGAAAAATCTACATACAGCATCACAGGATTTTTTTGTTTTGTATTTCTCTATAATTGTTGATCAAAGCATTTTTATACCAAAATATATATCCAAGAGATTTGTCCACTGAGAAACACTTGGGTAATAGAAACAAATATTTATTCTTTATTCTTCTCAAAATTTCTTCTTAACAAATGCATCTATTTCATGTCATGACTTGTTTGAAAATCAAAGCAAGAGCACCTTTTTATTTTTTGGAGGGGACTCATTTGTCTGTTTCTGTCATTTTATTAGAAAAAGCACAATCATTATAGTTCAGGCCCAGTTGGCACCCACTCCACCTGATGGGATTTTGAAGGATTTGCCAGACATTCTTCTATACGGGGTAATTCTGATCAAGGACAGTTGACTGGAGTCCTGAGACACTAGGTAGATAAAGTGCCATTCAATTAAACATCTCTAGTCCATTTTGTTGCCAGTCAACACCACCACCACCAAAACCCATACCCAAAACAAACAAGCAAAGAATAATTCTGGAAGACCATGACAACAGGCTGTCCATGGCCATAATGATGCTACTGTCTATTGAGTAAAGACTTGAAATTAAAATGTTCACCACATTCTAAGTGGCATTGTTGAATACTGACCATGTTTCCTAAGGATGGGCTAGATGCTTTGATCTGAATTAGCCTGGTCTTTTGGAAGGATTACTAACATCAGTATTCAAGTCCCCAGTAGTACTTCTCAAGTCACAGCCAATCTTGCATGAATAGATATTCACTTACATGCAACATGTTTAGAGATGCTGTTCTGAACTTTTGGCCCTCAGAAAGCTTCCCTGTCTTCAGTTGTCTTTCTCTCAATGATGGTGCATGAGTGTTTTGAGATCTTTAAGTTCCTTAGTAAAGGTAAATAGTTCTAAGAAGGATGTCCAGCTTAGAATGAAGGAGGCAGATGTGGCAGCTTGTTGAGAGCAGACTCCTACAGGGGCACCACTGGCAGCGGGGAAGGAAGAAACAAGAATGGACATAAAAAATCAAGGCACAGATGCTGCAGGTAGGAAGATACTAAAGACATACTTTGGGGAAGAGCCCAGACCCTATATGAGAGCAGTTTTATCTCTTTTTCACTGCATTGCTTGCTTAAATTCCACAACTTAGCAAAAGAAGAGACGAGACGGGTGCTTGATTTGACAGACTCCACCCACCCCAGAGTAGACACAGATGGTCTGCTCTCTCTCTTCCATCTCTCCAGACTCATTTTGTTTGTTTGTTTATGTTTTAAAGACCATTTCAGGTCCATTAAATAATTATTTTAGATGGCCATATGGTAAATGACATGGGAAGGTGCCTATCTGATTTCAGAGACTGCTTTGAGACGATCTTGCCTCTACCACCCTTCTTAGAAGCTGAAATTACACAAACAAAATTACAGGATTTACAATGGGGTCAGACCTCTGAAAGCATTTTAAGTCAGGCTGTGGCCCTTCCTTAACCTTCAATAGCAAATGAGTAGTAGAGAGCAATTATTTTGGAAGCAAGGCTTCCTGTTGAAGTAATAATTCTTACTTTCAACTTCTGACCCATCTTTGTGGATGAGTTCTTAAAAAACCATACTGGAAAGTAGAATTTCATCAAATAGAAAGGGAGAGCATAAAGAGACTGAGAAAGAGAAGGGAAAGGAAGGTCACTCACCAAGGGAGCAGAAGAATTTAAAAAGGAAATTCTGAAGTTTTTCTTCATGCAACCAACTATGCAACTCAGGTTCCACCCTGGTTTAATCTGACAGTTTGGGAACACCTGCTAAGGTGTCTCATGTAAGAAGTAGTTATTTGCAAAAAAGATGAGAAACATCACTATGTTCATATAAATTCCCATGGTGATTTTAGGTAATCCTCAGAGGTATTATAAATCTCTTATTTCTACTACTTTAGAGGCAATCATTTTTCATCTTCTCTATATCTTTACATCATCTGTTTTCATTGATTCAGATCATCTGTGATAGAAAGGGGAAGTGGGGGAGTTAGACAGAATTAGTGGCTGCGGAGGGCAAAGTCACATGGAAGTTTGACAGGTGAAGACACTAAATTGAGCAAAGAGTCTACGAAAGTCAAAAGAGAGGAACAAAAGCATAAAGGGAGCTCTTTGCCTACACAGTCAATCCCCTCTCCAGAAAGAAAACAGCCTGGAAAGATGCTCAGGTCATCATGACTGTTACTAAATTTGGTCATGAGCAAAGACTTCGTGATCTCATTAACATGCTCATGTACTACCTGATTCCTGGACAGCAAGATATAAACACCTTCTGTTATGGACAACATGTTTCTGTTCCCAAAAGTCCTTTGCAGAAACTCTACCTCCAATGGATTGACATTAGAAGATGGGGTCTGAGAATTAATTAGGTTTAGATGAGCTCATGAAGGCAGAGACCCCATGATGGGACTACTGTCCTTACAAGAAGAGACTGGCTACTGCTTTCTCTCTCCCATGGGAGGACACAAAAAGACAGTCATGTAAAAACAGACTGAGCGCCTTCACAAAGAACCTGACCATGCTGGTCCCCAACATCCATCCTCCAGAACTGCAAGAAACAAATGTTGTGTAAGCTGTCTAGTCTATGTCATTTGTAACCACAGAACTAAGACACTTCCTATGATCACTGGTCTCAGAAAAGGCCATCACATTTGCTGCCTTGGCCTAGTCCAAAAAAGCAATTATTAAGCAATACCTTCAGCAGTCTGAGTCCAATTCATCTACTCAGGAAGATAAATTTCCTTATTTGCCACCAGGATAATGCTAAATATGACTGGAGAAGAGATTTCCTTGCATTAATGGAAATCTTGATACTGTAGTACTGTCTCCCTCGAACTAATTAGGTTTCAGAATGATCGCACCCCTGAATCTTTTGGGCCTGACTTGGTATTAAGTCATTTATAATTAGGCATAAACTATAGCAAGCTTTCTATTTGTCTATGATTTATCCATGGTATCAGGCATCTTTAGGAAAGTAAGCCCTTTATATTTCTTTTATCGGCAGAAACCTCATTAATTTGTTGTGTTTTCTTTCCCTGATAAGGCTCAAATTATTACCAAGGTAATCTCAGAGCAAGTTTCAATCAGCAGCCTCACAAGGGGCTGGCTGTATGCAAGCAAGTGGAAACACAGGCCCCAGCCACCTGCACCGAAGCCTTCTACTCATCCTCTTGCACGATTCACTGTCTCCCGGGAAGACGAGGATTAGGTTGAGCATGTTAATTCAGGATGGAATCAAATGGCTTAAATCTTTAGGCAGTTCCATCCATACCTTGATACGGCAACATTTCACCATGTAGCAATCTTGTCAGCAAGGAGACATAATGCACAAAACTGTCACTAAATTATACACTGAAGCCAGTTGTATTGGTGGTAATAGATTTTATGATAGATCATGTGCTGAAGCAGGGCACATAATTTATATCTATCACACGTCTCTCGCCTCTCCTTGATAAAAGAAAGGTAGAAGGCATATTTGTATTCCACTGTCCACTGCTGAGGGTGTTTAATATGCTTATAGGCCAAATGAAACTGTTTTGTTTGTTATCTGCTGACTTCCAGAAATAGTCGGCTCTGATAATGTGCCACTGGAGTTCTGAGTTACCACATCATGATGTAATGGCTCAGGGAGTACAGTGAAACCACAAACGTCCAAATGAATTGACACAATTTCCTGCAGAGGAAGCAATCTGAAAATAATAGGCAGAAGTTCTGACTCCTTTTCATGTGGAGACGATGACAGTCATCACCTGAGGGGTGTCTAGGAGTGGACTGGTTGATCTACAAAGGGGAATACTCATAAAATATCAGGCTTTCCTAAATGCATGGCAATCCTATCAATACTTCTTGATCTGCCTTCTAGGAACAAATTGGGAGCAGATTTATGGTGTAAATAACCAATGCTGAGAATCACCAAGCCATCCTGTTTAAGTCTGAGCCTCACTTCGAGTTCCACAGAATGATCATGTTCTTTTTTACTTTCTGACTTTGCACCTTCCATTTCTTCTGCTTGGGACACTGTGTTCCCTCCACTCCTTCTTTATTCCCTTGACCCATCCTGATTCCTTCCCAGCCTTAAACCTGATCTCCACTGGTAATTCTCACTGAAGAAGCCTTGTATTTGGCGAAGTCCTCTCCATTTGCTTTCTCAGTAATCATCACTTGTTACCTTTCAAAGCACAGTTCTGTTCACTGAACTGGGAGCCCCCTGAAAGTAGGCACCTTGCTTTTTAATTTTTAAAATTGTATGGAAGGAACATTCTATCGTAACATTATATCATAGATTTAAGGTGTGCATCATCACAGATCAATTCTTCCAGTTGGATTCAGTCAGTAAAGGCATCGTTAGGAGAGAGAAGATACAAAGAGTGTGATGGGGTACTTACCCACCAGTACTTCCCCGTCCCACCACCATTAAGTCCCCACTGACTTCTTGGTTGGTTGAGTCTGTACCTCTGTTCAAAGGTTATGATTCGTTTCCTATGGCTATGTTTCCATGACAACTCATGAACCTTTCCTGAGACCTAAGGGTGGTCATGATTCTCCTCCACTGCCAACAGATGATTTCATCAACCCCTTCAGCCTTCCCTTAACATGTGCATACCTCTGTGAAGGTCCATTCATTACATTCTCTCTACTTACCTGAAGAATGTGTCTTCCTTCCCTAATTATGCCTGTGGTGAATAACAGAGACCATGCAAAAGCATTGTAACTACCACTAGGCCATGAATAGTGGGGGCCATCATCACCACTAACTGGAGGCACCTCTCATACCTTTTGAAGACCTCTTTTTGCTTCTTAATCTCATTAAGAACTTCTGAAAATTATTAAAGTTTAGTCCCACTTAACTTTTCATTTAGTCATCATTTAACAAACATGGATAGGAACTGCGCTTGCCACTCAGAGTGTGAATAAGACAGCAAGGTCCCTGACCACATGGAGCTTATAGACTGATAGAGAAAATCAGACAATAAATAAGACATAAAATTTACAATTGTGGAAAATGAAATGAGGGGAAAATGCACAGGGCCTAGAGATTTCTGAGAATAATCTGTAGTTTATGGATGAAAATACTTCTTGCATGGGTTTCTGTATTTTAAAAATCTAATAAAATAACTTTCACATAGAATTATAAGTGTTTTGCATTATATTATTTGAAAAGCACAGGACATTCTGAGAGTACGCCTAAACTCTGAGTGCATAGCTCCCCCTGGACTCAGGTCAGCTTCCTGGGTCCTACTCTGTATGTTCTATCTGACTGGTATCCACAGAGCTAGGCTATCCACCTGTGGTTTGGAACTGAGTTGGATAAACATAGCTAGATTAATAGTAGATAAAGGAAGGCAGTTCTTCTAAAGGACATTCCTGATCATGAATATTTGTGACATGTATTTTTTCTACTTTTGGTAGTTGGTGTTAGATTCTTACTGTAATCTCCCCTTATTTGACTTGAAGTCCTCAACCTCAACTCCTCTCTCACACCTGTGTCCTCAAGGCCTTACCACCTGGGGCTGAAATAGCAGTTCATGGGATACTTCTTAAGCACAACTACTTCCCAGAATTTTCCAAAAACCAGTGTAGTATCTCTTCTTCTACTTGGAGGTACAGTTTTTATAGGCAGCCTTGTCTTATCTCAAATTATATCATGTTGGCCTTGTCCAAGATGTGAGTAAAAAGGTATTAAAACATCATAAGTCCATCATATGTCTTCTCCTCTTGAGGAAGTGTGATATGATGCGAAAGAGTCAAGTACCAGTTTGGTTCCAAGGAGACTGGTTAATACCCCTTACTCTGCCCCTGGTGGAGGGCCTAGAGCATCTTTGGGTCCCCATTTCCACATTGCATTCTATTAGAATTTGCTATGTGTGAAATATATTTTCAGGACCTTATTCAAATCTTGAACATTCTTCAAAGTCAAGGGATTTTTTTTTTTAATCATCCACTGGTTTCCTCATTCCTTGCCTAGTGAAGATGTCGCACATTTCACGAGACACAACATTGCATGTGAACAGGCACAAGACAATGTGGGGATTCTGCTCATCATGGTTCCAATGGTCTTTGGAGGAGGGGGGGAGCTCTTCTCCTTCTTCCCCAGCTCCTTCAGGGAAGAGCTTGAAAGGCTGGTAGCAGGAGGCAGAATTAACTTAGGCTAAGAACCCAATGCTGAAAATAGGGTCTGGCCCAGCATGAAGCACAGCATGAAAACATTGCCAAGCATTTTGTGATGATAATAGCAATGACAACATCTTGTATTTCTCCCAAGAAGCTCAAAGAATTTCAAAGGCCTTTCCGTCATCATCCTTGCCACTACCCATGAGGAGGGAAGAGGGCAGGCACTAATAGGATATAACTGCAGCAGGGGGAGCCATCACAGTGAACCAGAGCCATGTAAATTGTTTGCTGCCCTTGTAACCTAAGAGCAGCTACAGTTACGGGGAGTGGTAGGGAAGAGAGCTTGGCTCAGTCTCAGGCCCAAATCGGTAACTTTTTGGAGACCACCAGGCAAGTTGGTGCCCCTGATTTTTATAAATGGCACTTTGGACAACCATTTATCATTGACAAAGGCCTGCCTGGGCTCATATTTTGAAAGTGATTTTTGATGTTTTTTTAGAGCATAAAACCTGGTTTTGACAAACCAGTGATTAGTGGGCTTCCCCTTAACTCTGATTTTATCTGTATAAACAACTACTTATCACTCCCTGATTGCCATTTGAGTTCTTAATTCCTGGATTTTTGTTGTCTAAAAAGAATGAGCCAAGTCTTGCTGCTCATGCTTAGACACTGCCCTTCAAAAAACAAATAGTCAGACAAAACCTTTTCTTGAGTCACACCCATTTGATTTCTCCCCAGGTTTCTCCAGCCTAATTGTCTCTGACCTCTCATTTCCTTCTGTCCCTGTAAGTCATCTTTTTTACTTCCTTATTATTAGCAATTAAATTCCTACTTCATGTGCTAAATCACATTCCCACAAATGCATATGTAGGTCCAGTTTTAAAGGCAAATAAACAGCCATATCTCTGGTGGCTATAATTGTCCTCTACACACTACCTTTATCAACATGTAATAGGAGCCTATGAAGTTAAGACACAGTACTGACCAAAATGAGCTGCAGGCAGATGTGGTCGGGCCCTTGCCCTCAGGACCATCTGCTTCCTGAAATAGGTACCTAAGGCCATACGTGGAACACAACCCAGGGATCAGGATAGGCTAAATGGGAGAGAAAAGCCTACAGAGGAGGCGGTTTCAAGACATTTCCAAAAGATTGAAAAAAGATAGTTTCCCTGACTTGGTTATGCTGGAAATAAGCACTTTTATTAGTTATTCAGGGCAGAGGTCAGTCTGTAAGGGCTTAAGGAAGGTTTGGGATGAGGACCCAGAGGCCCAGGGTGTAGGTCACTCTCCTTAAAAAAAAAAAAGTGGCATGAAAGATATAAAATAGCTATAGGTCATTGCAAGGTGAGGGGAAGAATGTCATCCTAGGGAAGCATTTCCAGGGTACGGGTAGAGGGAAAAGGCTGGAACAGAGGGGAAGGAGGAGAAAACAAAAACAACAAGAGCAACAAAAACAGAAAGACTTTTTTTTTAAGGTTATATTTTTGCTCCCAGTCTCAGTTTCCTGTGGTACCTCTAAAAAAGGAAAAGGAAAGCTCAAAATAGAATTCACTGCATTCATTGTACCACAATACAGGTGTGTAATGAATGCATAGAAGAGAGCAAATAGGTTTTTCCTATAAAAAAAAAACACTCGGCTGTCATGCCAGAGTTCTTCTAGTAGGCGGATTTCAGAGTGGAACTGTCTGACCTCGGAGACATCTGCCTTCCAATCTGTGAGTCTATGATCTAATTTTCAACACACCCACTCTGAAAACTCCCAGTAAGCAATAACTGACAAGATGATCACAATGGAAAAATCAGGCAGCCAGGGATTCAGGGGCCATACAACTGTCTCCTAGGAGAGTATCTTTTCCCTGAATATCTAAGGATAATAGATGATGGTTCACTCCTCATTCATTATAAAGCTAAAGACCTGAAAACTCTACTGACTGAGGTATTACTTTTCTTAGAAGTGCAGCTAGTAGCTACAAGATTAGAGAACACCCCTGGCTTTTGAAAACATTTTTTTTTCTAGGGAGAGCTGCTTGGAACCTCAGGAAATTGCTTCAGTGTATCACATCCCTCAACACATTTTCATTCTTCTTGGGAATTTACAGTGTATTTTTCTAATTATTTCCCATTTTTGCAAACAATATTGTACAAAAGGCATTATTGAAAATAGTTACTTCTGAGTGTGGTCTCCTTGTCACACTGGAGACATATGACTCGATCAGTTGCTGGGAGAGTGTTTTGGCACTCAGTGATTATTTTGCATGAGCAAGAGTTATGGTTGATCAATACGTATCACTTTAATGATGTCCTCTTCCAACTAATTCTTTAAGAAATGAGACATCTCACTTCTTAGCTTGGTGGAACTGCAATTGAGGACATACTTCTATATGACATATTAATTCACCAGGGAAATGGGACTTTCCTGTCCCTGAGTTGTCTTTTCTTAGGAAAACATGTGGGAAGGACTTCTGAGCCGTTAGTACTCTAAGCTTCCTCTTACGTTCTTGAAAGGTACACCAAATTGATGATAGTAAATTAGGCTTTTGTTAAATCAATTCAGTTTGACAATAATGGTTACATTCAAAACTAGAACATCAATAGCATTGAAAAGCAAGTTGACTTTTGTCACTTTGATGTGCTTGTGGCTGCCTTGATCATCTGAGAGCAAACAGACTATGCATACTAGTTCATTCCAGAAGATCCTTTTGTAATTTCAAGCTTCTTGTGAAGCCTGGGTACTCACATTGTGAAACTGAACTGAAGTACCAGGTTATTCAGTATAACAATGAGCTTAGTTTGCATCAAGGTTACTGGGTGCTAATACAACAGACACCATTATGAAATGAATATGACACTCCTGAAATCGGAGTCATAATAAACAATGGGGTTGCTTCCATACAGAAACCATCCATTCTACAAGGTTCAATGGGAGCAACTATACAGTAGAATCCAATAGCTTACAAGCTGAAGGGTCCATTTTGCAGCCAACCTACTGTCCACAATTTGAGGTATAGTTTCCTGGTTTCCAAAAGTAACTTTCTCTCTCTGTCTACCTCTTCAGATCCACCCAAATTATAGCTTTGGATGTGAAGACGAATTGGAAGAATGACTGCATAGTGAACAAGGTATTTTTTTTAAAAGATGAACTATGCCATTTCTTTGGTTTTGCTCCAAATCAAGCCCAAATATATCAAAATGTCTAGTCAAAAAATACATATCAAAATACATTAAAAATCTAGTCAAAATATATCAAAGGACACAGGAAAGCTTCATTAGAAAATTGTCCTATGCATGGCTCTTGTGTTTTCACCAACTGAGGACATATAGTCCCAGTAGCCTGTCGCAGACCTTGCTAAGGGAAATGCTACTTTTGCTCCAGCTTCTTCGAGATTCTCTAAGAAGAACAGAAAGTGCTCTCTGAAACTCCACCTCTACTGAGGACTTTCAGGAAAGAACCTCATCTATTTATTTCCATTCTCAGACCTTTGTACTCTTTCTGAGGATAGGCAATCCCTAGCTCATGGAAGTGTTGCTATAGAAACTTATATTCATCTTCTATTTAGCAAGCAACAAAAATCTGAGCTGCATTAATTAATTTACTTGATAAATATTTATTCAGAATCTACTATAGGTCAGATAATTCTAGTCACTTGAGATATACCAGTGAAGGTCCTCGTGGAGTTGACATTCATGTCAGAGGACAGGGAGAAAACATGATAAAATGAACATAATCAGTAAATTATAGAATATATTAGTAAGTGATAAAGGCTAAGGGAAATATAAAGACAGAAGTCAGAGATGGATAGTTGGGCATTTCAAGAGATGGGTAATTAACAATTTTAGAATAGGGTCACCTAGGTAGTCCTTTCTGAGAAGGTGATTTTTTTTAGAGGTTTGAAAGAGGTGAGAGAGTTGGTAATATTGATGTCTGATGGAAGGTCCTTTCAGCAGAGGGAATAGCCAGTGAGAGAACCATAAGTCAAAAGCACACTCACCATGTTGGAAAGTCTAAGATCAGGATGAACACTTCCGATATGACTTCTGAGGGCTGAGTAGGAGATGGGGTTAAAGAGTAAGAGGCATCCAGATCATGTAGGGTGTTGTAAACCAGTGTTTTTCCAACTTTCAAGTACATATAAATCTACTGGAATCTTGTAAAAAAAGAAGAGTCATATCCACTTGGTCTACTGTAGGACGTAAGAGTCTATGTATCTAACAAGTTCTCAATTGCCACTGCTGCTGCTCAGGGGCCCATATTCTGAGTAGCACAAATGACTTTTACTCTGAATTACATGGGTAATCCATTGAAAAATTTTGGAAGTGTGAAAAATAGACTGTTGCGGGCAGGAAGGAGACCACTTATGAATCTCCTGTAGCAATACAGGCAAACAATGATTATGACTTGGAGCAAGGAGGTATTGGTAGAAGCAGTTAGATTCTGGATATCTTTTTGAAGCTAGAGCTATCATAATTGCCTGATTGATTAGAAGGTAAGTATACGAGAGAGAGGGGTGGAGGAACCAAAATTATGTTCAAGTTTTTGACCTTAGCAACTGGGAAATGGAGTTGTCATCTACTTGAAATGGGAATGCTGCAAGTAGGACATATTTTAGAAGGAAGGTTAGGAGTTCAGTTTGGGTACAACATATTTGATCTGGTGATGTTAAAATGGCAAAGTCTGGAACTTCAAAGAGAGGGCTAAATTGGAGATAAGAATGTGGGAATGGTAGACAGAAGATATTTACAGTCATATAGCTGAGATTACCCAGAGTGAGTGTAGATAGAATAGAATAGACTGGTTACATCTCTGAGGCATTCATCTCCTGTAGTTTCATCAGGAGTCCCTGCTGTAACCCCTTACTTCATCAGAATATAACACAAAGGATGACTGGATACAGAATTCTCTTTCATGTTTCACTGAAAGCAGCACGTGTGAACTGAGTGTTGGGAATCTCCTCCCAAGTCTCCCATACTACATCTCAGCAGGTAGCAAGGTGACTGTGCCTTTAATAGTGACATATTGATATATGTGAAGTACAAAGAGTATACTTTCCCCACCTTCTATAGTTTAGCTTCATCCATGAGCATGAATTACCAATTGGATGGTCAGCAATTTGGAGTCTTATACAGTGTATCAACAGAAGTGAAGAACAAGAACCCATTTAAGGTAGCAGCACATTTACTCACATTTACTCACAAAGAGTGAGCAACACACATAAAGAAGCTAACCTAAATAATATAGAAACTACAGAGTACAACTACACATGGATCTTACCTTTTCAACCGCTTTAGTACCTTTAAGAGTGCAACTTGGCTTGAGATGTTTCAAGCGCAAACCGTGCGCACACACACACACACACACACACACACACACACACACACACACACACACCTTCTGCAACCCCTGGGACTCTATCTTGGGTCCACTTCCAAACCTGTTCATTCCATCTGGCTATGCTTCTGTTACGAATACATCCCTTTACTACTCTTCTTTTCTCAACCAGCCATCTCGCTAATAAAAACATTAGGCCCATAAACTTACCTAGAATACATATTTGACTTAGTTTTACCCACACCTAAGACCAGTTACATCGCCCAAGGCCCAGGGAGGGCAAAGCTGTAAACTCTCCTTATTCAAGACTGGAGGTGTTTAGATACTCTGCTTAAGAAAATTATGCTGTCATAGAGATTAGCATTGCAAAATTGCATGATGAATGATCCAGGGTCTCTATGTATGATTACATGTTTTAATGTATACATAGACATGGACTATTATTGGTACAGATCCCATTGTGTAACTTATGGACCAATAGTCTATTCTGCTTTATTCCATCTTGGACTATAGCATCATTTTTGAAGGGTGTGGAGAGAGATTTCTCATTCCCTGATATCCATCCAAAGGCTAAATGTGTGTCTTACAACTTCCTGGTTTCTAAATAATAATCCACTCTGGTTCTCTCATCTGTGAATTTATCTATACCTTTCTTGCAGCTATTGACATTTTAGAATGTACCACCTCCTGGAGGTAATGAAATAGCATTTTATGCATCACTGGAAAGTGACAATGGAGAAGAGATCTGTCAAGACCTGTTTTGGTTCCTGCTCCTACAGTCTGCCTTCCTCCCACCGCAGGGGACACATTCTTCCCATCTGTAGACTAAGCCCAGCCCCCGTCTCTAGACCAATCTTATTTTTAATCACAGGATTTAAAGAGTTCTCCTTCAACATTTAGGTGACTCAGAATCAAATCACTGTAGCTGCCACTTTTATGAGACAGCATCATCCAGTTCTAGAAATGAACTTCTGTCTTATTCCTGAGATCAGTTTCCCACCTTGCACCCCTATTCTATCAGCATAATCTTTGTCTTGCTCCCTTGAATCTAGGTCCCCAACTTGATAAACTTTCCAGTACTCTTGGACTTCTAGGAATATTTCCTTCCTTTTTTTTTCCTTCAAGGTCTCTGCCTGCGTGAGAGGACTGTCTATACCTGGAAACTGCCAATGTCTCCTGGCACTGCCTGCTTGCTTCATGATTCCACATTTCTATGCTCTGCTCACCTGAAAAGACTACAGTGTTGGCATCTGACCTTTCATTCTCACTGTCTGCTAGATTCACCAGTGGATGGTTTCACTGTGTGGACAATGTAAGTGATGCGTGGATGGTACTTGCTCTTTCATGTGCACTAAGAATATTAACCTGAGTCACAGCTCACTGCTGTGCAGATTATATACCGGTCAATTGCAGAGGGTGCCATATGTAATATGAAATGTCTGAAAGGTGCAGTATGGTGCAATGTAAATGGCACTCAGCTGTGTAGCACCCTGATGCTAACCACTACCTGCTACAAGGGATATAACTATGGAGTTATCCTTATAGCAAGTTGAGAAGCTATCAGTACATATATCAGTATTTAATATCTCATCAACATACAGGTTTGGGTTGTTGACTCAAAGTCAGATAAATTTTACATACTTTCTAATAAGAGGGTCTAAATAGTTAAAGGAAAAAGGTGAGGGCTATGCCTAATCTCAAACACTCAGTAGAGTTAAATAATTGTTGAGACAAGAAGAATAAAACATCTCATGATTGAACCATGAGGTCAGGAAAGCTGCTTGCCCAGGACAGGTGGTTTAATCCTAAATGATACAGCACCTATTTCAGACTGTGATGGCTCTCAGAGCATATGCGAGGCCCAAGGTATGCCAAAGGCATTCTTGCTTTCAATCATCTCCTCCTCCCACCTGCCATAAAGCTCAGACTCCTTAACATGAAAGCCAGATTTTAGGATTAATTAAACTAGAGTCCTACTCAAAGCCCTCATTTTTCCCTCTAATCTTTTCCCCTAAATATACATATAGCTTAAAAACCTATTAGATCTTCTTCAATTTTTTAGGTCACAAAATATTACAGTTTATTTTATTTCAACAGGGTAATAACAGATAAGAAATAATAAAGTCATTACAAAATTGTATACTATATCTTATAGCTGATGCTGCAGGAATTCCTGACAAAGTGGAGAAATGCCCCAACCCAACTCTACCTCCTCGACAATTTGCCCCAAGGCAGCTCTGAAGGAAGATGAAAGTTTAATGGCAAATGAGATGCTCAAACAATAGACTCTAGCTGAAGAGATGATTTCATGGGCACCACTTAAAACTTAAGGAAACTGGAAGAGCTACACATCACATTCATTCAGAAGGCGGGACTTGTGGATATTTACTACACACCCACATTTTCCTCTCATCAATTAGACTACAATGTACTTGGTTAATTCTAGCAAGTTATTAACACCATACTCATAAAATTAAAGTGTTTGTGTATCTGATTCAGCCCTTGAAGAACTAAATGCCAGGTGGAGGTGACCCTGGAGGAGGTGTGAGGTTTGTAGATGAGTGCTCCCATTCAAGAAAGTGATCCTTATTTTCCTAGGTCCACTAACATCTTCTGCCCTTCACACTTAGCTCTACTTCTCCAAGAGCAGCCCCCAAAGTCAGACTTCAATCTCTCATTTCCTGATTTCTTGTGGCACTTAGTGCCTGTACCTCCTGAGGCTGCTCTGCATTCTGAGAATCTTATGTTTTTCTCTAATCATCACATACATGCAAGTTCTGACATTCCAATTAGATTGTAAACTGCCTAAGGCCAAGATCCCATGCTGCATTGATCTTTCATCTCGCCAAAGGCCTGGCACCAGCACATATTTAATACTCAATAAACATGTTTTGAACAGAATTAACTTTATATGTTCTGAGAGTCCACTAACAGCCAGGTTGGAAGATACAATAATGGATTACAGACTTTGTGTCTTTAGCATTTACCGAGGGAAAGAGAAGAGAGAAATGTTTGTAAATAATCATAAGTCACAAGGATCATGAAAAAACAGTTTTGTAACTGAAAAGGAGAACAATTTATTTCAAATTATGGGTTAATATATGGCTTCACATTTTAGCATGCATTAAAGAATCATCTGAAAGTTCCACTGCCAGAGTTCTTGCTCAGTTTGGAAATCGCCTGAACGTTCTCTACTCCCAGGATTATTAACTGGTTCTGAGATCAGGGACAGTACTTTGAGAAGCGCTGAACCAAAGGACAAATAGGCCCCACGTAATGAATGACATCTCTGTGCTAATTTTCATCATAGTATTTACAGATGGCCAATATTTACCAGAATTCAGAAACCTTATTTTTGAGACCTTCGATGACAAGTTGGGGAACTTGAATTAGTGGAATTCCTTGGTGGTTGACAGAGACTAGGGACTGCTGTGCAGCATGGGGAATGTTGTGCACACATTATAAGAGGCTAACAACATGAGGCAGCGAAGAATGGATGAGAAGGCTTGATGACTAAGCCACTAGACCAAGCTGTCTTTATTAAAGGGAAACCAAAAGAGAACTGGGACACATGTTCTTCCAGAAGTCATCCCACATGTTTTTAGAGTTCATTTGAGCAAGTAGGACAAAGGGCCCAATTTAGCTATTTCCCAGGGTTTGGGGATTCTTCTTTTATTGTCACTCACTTATGCACACAGGCACACCAAAATTTAGAACACACCCCTTCCTACATCCACCGAAAGCTATAGCTCTGAAGCTAGGATTCAGCTGCAGTGTGTGTGTGTGTGTGTGTGTGTGTGTGTGTGTAGAAGACTTACCAAATGATCAGAAATGAGAAAGTTCAGTTCAAGTGAGGAGTTGTCCAGGATGAAAACTTGATCTAGCAAACACAGTTAAAGAAAAGGACAACGGCACTTAACCCTCTACTCAGGCTCCTTTTAAAAGATCAAAATTGGGTTTGAGCTGTCTCTAAAAACAAACAGACATATAGTGCCAGATACTGTTCTAGACACAAAAATATGTTCCTCATCTTCATTAGAGATGATCACTACCTCTGTTTTACAGATGAGAAAATGACACAGAGAAATAAAAAAATATGACAAGGTCACAGAGCTAGTAAGAGATGTAGCCAGAATTTGAATGCAGAAAGGAATTCGCGTGTTTAACCACTCAGTGGTTCACATGTTTGCCCTGTTGGTTTGGTAAAGTCCTGAAATTGCACATACATTTGAAATATAAAGTCTTGACATGGTGTCTCCTTCCTTCTTCTCTTCCTTCTGTCTTCTCTTCCTTTCATGTTTCTTTCCAAATTATTGAACATCTTTAGTTTGTCAAATACTGTGCACATAGCTGGAGACTGCTTTTCAAAAGTTAAGGGAAAGGTTAAAAAAACCCCAAAAACTTCCCTAAGCAGGGAAATAATCTAGCAGTGAATTACACACATGGGTAGTGCACCAGGTCTTCACAGAGATCAGACCATTCCACAGGGCCACCCTCTCAGAGAGCTGCTTTGGCTTCGCGCGTAATAACATTCTGGACCCTCATCGGGAGCCTCATTTAGTTTCCCATCACAAACCATACTGAACCTTTTTTGCAATGCCAAATAGGACTCAAAACCCCCAGGAAGAAGAGAGTGTAAAGAGGGCTTTTATATAGTTATGGGGGAAAATTCTTAAAACACATTTATCTGAAGCCTTCTTTCAATTCTCCCATGGAATGCTAACCTTTATTTGCAGTTTGTGAGATTCATGTCAAAAGCTTGCTGTAGCCCGAGGTTTAAACCAGAGAAATTCTGACTGGGTCCTGAGGCAGATACCTTTGTTGCTTTCTAATCTTTGTCTCTGAAGTTTGGAGCTTTTAAGAGAGGTTGGTGATGTCCCCTGCAGAGGATTTTCTGTCATTTCATGGGCAGGAATGCATGGTTGTGACACTAAGCACTACAGTTTAAATCTCTGCATTCTGCCTAATTGCCGTTATTGGCTTAATTGTAGGTACAGGGCTCAAAGAGAATGCATGTCACTTGCCATCTGTAGCCGGAAGGTGCTTGAATCAAACTGAATCTGTTCAGGATGCAAAAGACACTTTAGCATATGCAGATGCCCAAGATGGCTTTACAGACCCAAATCCTTTTAATAAGCTCAAGACAGGCCTGAATTTATTTAAATGTCTAATTCTAAATGTACGTATGCCTGGTAGTAATGTTTACCATCTGTCTGACTCTGCCTGCTGAGGTAATTGTCAAGCTACAGTATGACATATGGTGCCCATATTTGGACCTTAAATGTAACAGCCTTGGCATGAAACAATTGGAAACCAAGATTTAATCTTTGATATCATTCAAGTTGGAGTTGAACAAACAGACAGTTCTGGGCTATTCCTGTTTTCTTCCTTATGATAAACACTCCTCCGTAAGCAAACTTGAAAACAACACTGGAGTGGCAGGCCTGGCTTCAGCGCGTTGCCTTTTCCTTATTCTGGCTCCAGCAGTGAGGAGCCCAGTTGGGATGGCATTTCTGCAGTGCCATCCAGAAGCCAGTTGCAGGCCCAGGCAGCATCTGGCCTCGGAGAAGGAATATAAGGAGGGTTCCATGTGAGAGCCCAGAAGAGCTGATTGCCTGGGAGGCAGAACAGCAGACAAAGCAAGGGCTGCAACAGCGATTCTTCTTTCTCTTCTTCATTATATTTTCCTGTCTCATCTATTCATCACCATTCTATTTTATTTTCCCCTTTACTGTTTCATTCCTCCTGTCAAATATGGTGGGGTCAGAGGAGGGGAGGAAAGAGTAGAAGGGAGAAAGGGTAGAAGCTGACAGCTCCAAGAGCCCCCCAATGCCCTGGGGGACATGCACATGGCTGCAAGCTATAAGAACAACACTCTTTTCAAGTTATTTTGCTTAAATGAGAGAGACCCTAGGGTGACAAATATCTCAGGCACTGCTCCCTTTTCTCTTCAAATACTAGCAGCACTGTAGCTTTAGATACAGCTGTGTAGATGCCTAAAGCCTGACTTGAAAGCTCTACTTTATGCTTGGATGAGAGGATGAGTGTAGCGATTGTCATTGTGGTCGCTGTCTGGATCTAAAGTGATGTAAATATGGCAACAGGAATAATGTAACTCTTGCAGAAATGTAACTAAGAATGCGTTCAATGCCTCTTCTCAACTGGTATGGCATGTCATTATAAACAGCACTCCATACAATAATAGCTTCCAGTATAAAGTGTCAACATAGACACTCTTTCTCTAAGTCTGCCTCGATCCCTGGGCTCTACTGCCTTTTCATTTATAAAAGGAGGCCTTGGGAATTCTGGAGGATGAGCAGGACAGCCAACAATGCTGTGTGTGTGTATGTGTGTATGGATGTGGATGCGTGCATAGCTCAGGAGGCCTGCAAGACTCAAGTGACGACAGACAAGGCTAGCTACCAAGGTGGGTCTTGGATTTCCCCCCAGTCTGAAATGATGATTGAGTCCATATCCTGGTATCCTGCCAAGTTCTGAATTTAAGCCTGGAGCTTAACATGTACTCTGTTCCTAATTAGCAACAAGGCTAAATTTAGCAAAGGTTTCTCTGGTGCCACCACAGTTGCAAAGCGATTCTAAAATCTACCGTGAAGGCGTGATGCTTGATGGATTTAGAAAAGGATGAAACAAACCTGAAGGGATCTCTCTGGGATCTGATGACCTAGGATACTAAGTATGTTTGAAGCAAGGAGTACAATTGGCTGTTGTGTAAACAGTCACAGTTTGAGAGGGTAAGTCCCTCTCTTGGGGCTCAGAACACATGGTGTGACAGGCCAAGGTTAAACTCAGAGGAGCCTGGCCCAAGTGAACAGTGGGAAGAGGGCAAGATCAGTTTCTCATGCCTCCCAGCATCCCACTAGAATTCTACTATTCCCATATCCCCACTTCTGGTCTCTGACTTTGGAACCCTTCACAACAGACCAAAGTCCCCTGATGTCTCTCCAGACAGAGACTACAGTTGTCTGTCAATGTCATCCCCACCTCAGCCTTCCCCCTGAGAGGATGCTCAGTCTCCAGTGCTTCTTCCCCACTCACCACATCATCTCATTTCTTTTTTTTAAATTTCAAATTTACAAAAGAGCTACAAGAATTACATTATCAAGAATAAACAGATGCTTCACTTTCACCTGGAGCTACCAATTATCTGTGTCATGACACAATTATTTTATTTTTCTTTCTTTATATGTATGTGTACATATATGTCCAATCTTTGCTTCTGTTGCTAAACCATTTGAGAATTAGATTTCCTGATGTTTTTCCTCTCAGGTAGTCCTCCTATTTTCACAAGTATCTCTCAAGAACAAGGATATGACCTACATCACCACACTATCAGCCATCAAACAGGAAATTTAACACCCATGAATAGCTAATATGCCATTCATGTTCATACGTTCCCAGTTGTAGTATAATGGCCTTTACAGGCAATTCATATATGATACCGGTATTTATAGATGATCGAGTTTGGTTGTTTTCAGACTGTACCTCTTACTGTAAATGGTGCTAAGTATAGCCATTTTGGCATCTTCATCAGTAGCCTCAACCACTGCTGGTCATGGTTACGGCTTATATTCTTGTCTTCACTTAACAGATTGAGAATAAGGACACCAGATGACCTCTTGTAGGTAGTCTGGACCAAGCAGAGGAGCTGGCGGAAGAGCACACTGGTGGTCCTTTCTCTTCCTTCCATCTTAGACCTCCCACAACTATGCATCTAAGTTCTCAGGACCTCATTTTCTTTCTTCCCCCTGACCTACAGCCATTTCTGCCAAACCTAACTCTGGGGCGCTGGAGTTCTGCCCGGCACACGTGCCTGCGCGTGCCTGTAGGCTGCTGTCCTCCCACACTTAGGTTAGAGGAACGAGACAAATTCTTCTGAAAAACACAGACCCTTACTCCCCACTCCTCTTCTTTCCTACAGAGGAAAGGACATAAAGTAAATAAGATGGCGGAGGATGTCCAGCCCCCTCCTCTGTGGAGGAACCTGAATGTGCCAGGTCAGTTCTTTCCTCTTAGATGGCCAGCCGCCTATCCAAGTAGACACATGTCCATGCTCACAGCACTCCCAGAGTATGATGAGTGCAGTGGGTGGGGACAGATTCAATTTAGGGGGCAGAGTAAGGTGCCCCTTTGTGGTACATAAAAGCCATGTTACATTCTCTAATTAACTTCATCAAAAATAAAGCTCCTATTTTGATGTTTATCTATTTGATGCCTGCAATTCCCTGATGTTTTCCATCTCAGGAGGGCAAAAGGGTTTTATTTATCGGCTATCTGCATCCCCAATTTTTCTCTCAAAGCATTAACCATAATGGAACAGCACAGGGGTCCCACCGCCCACATCATGGGGTGAAATGAACCCTTTGCATGTACCAAGTGAGCTCTTCCCTCCTGAAGGAGACAAGGGGTGCCTGGGCTGTGGGACAATGGGGACAATTGGGTTGCTCAGGCAGAGTGGGGGTGGTAAAGAGGTAGGCAGCTGGCCAGCTTCGCTTGAGCCCCAGCCAGCGGCCTGGAGACTCCATGGAAGAATTCAAAGGTGGGAGGGGAGGCCTGCAATTCTATTAAGCAGGTGCAGAGAAGATGAAAATGGAAGGCCAAGTCCCCTTTTGCAACTTTTGGTGAAAGGGCAAATCTGGCTGCAAATGTCTGCAATGCACTCTCTGTGGTCTCTGGGTGGGAGATCACTGGCCGTAGAGGGCTATGTGTCCAGCTGCCAATGGCTAACGCGCTTGCTATGGAAACTTCAGGGTTCCTACCCGGTTCTCTGGAAACACTTGGGTTTCTTTACCAGGAGGTGATGGCCGCTGTCCTTTCCAGAACAAAGGCTTCCCCTCAGACACAGAGGGGCCTGTTGTTAGTTAGAGATGTGGGGGTGGGATGAAGGTTAAGTGGCAATAAATACCAGGATTTGGGTCTTTCAGCTTTATGCTTATATCACTAAGACTTTAAATTATCCTGAATGATGTTTGATTGATCTCTGAGTGTGGGATGAAAGGAAAGGAAAAGAAGCCTTATTCAAAGCAGAAGTGAAGCTGTCTAAGCCTTGAGCTCAGACACACATCAAGGTATGTGAATGTGTGTGTGTATGTGTGTGTGCACATGCGTATACACAGATGGGCATAAACAAAGATAGTGATATCTCTCCCAAGGAAAAGTGAAGCTAATGTTCACGTCATCTAGACATGGCAGCCAATATCTGAATGATTCAGCAAGTACCATCACCTCCACCTTTGCTATACACATATGTTTATCTTCCTTTTCAAAGAGTGTGAACAAATAGCCTGAGTCCCTTGCTCTGTGCCCTCAGAACTGAGTAAAATCATTGCAGCCTTGGTGTGCTGGCAGGTTGGGATATATAGATTGTTTTCTTGTGTTTAACTTTTGAAACCTTGTAATCACAGGACTTGTAAAGTGTGTAGAGCAGGGTCAGTTTCTAGTAGAAGGGTAGACAACTATGTGCTTTTCTGAGTGTGAAAAAGTAGAGTATGGAAGTTGTGGTGTTTTAGACACAAATCTGCCTTTGGTGACACTGAGTAACTTTTTTTTTGACATCCTTAAGTTTTATTTTCCTGACTTATAAAACAGCAATGAACCTGATTTGAAAATCCTACGTCAACCTTGGATTAGAATGAGCGTAGCTATTGTCATCACAGTCACTGTTTAGATTTAAAGTGATGTGAATATGGCAACGGGAAGAGTGTAACTCTTGCAGAAATGTAACTAAGAATGTAGTCAATGCCTCTTCTCAATGAGTATGGCATGTCTTTACACACAACAATCCATACAATAATAGTATCCAGTATAAAATCAACACAGACTCTTTTCTAAACTCTGTTTCTATCCCTGGGCTCCACTGCCTTTTAATTTATAAAAGGACACATGGAGAATTCTGGAGGATGAGCAGAATAGTCAATGTTTGTTATTGTTCAAAGATGTCACACTATGGATAAAGTAGGTAGCTGAGTTCCTGACAATAATAATTCAATACAGCTTTGATTAGAACTAAGTCTAGTACTTTATCAATAAATTGTTATATTGAAAATGTCCTTGCTGGTCCTCAGTTCCTCATCTGCATAATTAATATTATTGGTTTAGATGATCAAATTAGCCAAAAATGATCTACCATTGTCTTGTATGTGAACGTATGTGGGGCGAGGGTATCCTTTATCCTTAGGGGGTCTTCATTGGAGACTTTTGAGGCTCTAATAATTTGGGAGGTATTTTCAACAAAAATTATACATTTTACACAGAAACTACATTAGTCCAGAGTTAGAAAATTATCTTTTTAGACTTATAAAACTCTCAAAGTATGCTGGAAAACAATCTGATACATGAATTTTGGCAGACATTGTTGAACTTCTGAAGTGCTATATTATCATTACAGTCTGAACACTACCTCGTCTCCCTGCCCACTGAATGATGTAAATTAAACAGAATGGATGAAAATTCTTGCATTTCTACCATACTGGCATATGATAAAATACTAAGGAAGCTTAAGATATTGTGATCACTTAAAGGATCGCTAAACTCAAAGTCTAGTCTGAACAAAATTAATGCATTTTTCATACCTAGTGACATTTCGTGAGCGGTGGAACCTCCCCTGAGATTGATATCATTAGGAGAAGGGGATTTTTAATTTGTCTATAAAAGAAGCAAAAACCATACGCTGGTTCCACAGACCTTACCTAGACTGAGTAAGTGCTCATGTATATAAGCATAATATGATTGTGTGTTTGTGCATATATATGTATATGTGTGTGAACATAATGAAATACTTAGAATCAGCTGAATGTTCAACAATTTATTGTGTTTCTGTCATTTTTGTTATTTATTTATTTTCCTGTGATGTTCTCACTTCATTCTTTATCTTAGGTTCTCTGAAGACCCAGGGTTCCTCTCTGCCACAGGCAGTTGGCAGGATACATAAGAAAATAAAATGAACCTGTTTCCAACCCAGACTTTCTAGCTAGGATGAGAAGGACTTGATTTCTAAATGACCAAAGCAAAGCGCACCACCATACACTTTTCTACCCGAGTTACTGCAGTTATATCCACGCTCTCTGAACTGACAGCAGGGTTGGAGTTACCACATTTAAGATCAGAATCTGGGCTACTAATGTCCTTAGTATGGGCAGTCCTGTATAGAACTGAGAGGATTATTGGTAGCTCCTCTCTCACACTGCCTGACTCTCCCTTTCAGTGGACAACAGATTTTAGGGGTCTTCCTGGGTCACATATCCTTTTTTCTCAATATTTTTTCAAATGACAGCTGCCCTTACTCACGGGAACTCTGGAGGCACTCTTCAAAAATACACAGTCATGAGCCCATGACTGTAAATACAGAAATTGGCATAATATATGAAAGGAAATGTATTTAAAACCTTTGACTCCTTTCCTTGAACTTGGAAAAGTTAAACTTTTTAAAACTTCTATCTATAAAGTGTAATTATTAGTGCATATCCATCAACTTGCTATTAGTGAAGTGAATCAGAAGCATTGAGCTATGCTACGAAGTGATAGTGATCCAAATGGTATGGTATTGGAATAATAATAGAGACCCAGGTCAGTGGAATAGAATTCTGTTACTAGAAACTGACCCAATCACAAATACAGTCAATTAATCTATGACAGAGGAGCCAAAAGCATACAATAGAGAAAGGAAAGTCTCTTCAATAAATGGCGTTGGGATAAGTGGGCAGCAACATGCAAGAGTATAAAGCTAGACTACTCTCTAAAAACATTCACAAAAATTAACTCAAAATAGACTAGAAGCTTGGATATAAGACCAGAAACAATAAAATTCTTGGAAGACATCACAGGAAAGACGTTCCATGACATCTGCCTTAGAGAGATCTCTGGGGACTCAATTCCAGCATTAAGGGAAACAAAAACAAAAATAAACAATTGAGCCTGCATCAGACTATAAAAAATTTCTTCACAGTGAAAGAAAGAATCACCAAAACAAAAAGACAACCTATTAACTGGGAGATGATACTTGTGTTCCATATTTCTCACAGGGGCTTAATATTCAAAATGTACAAAGGACTCTTAAAACTCAATAGCAGAAAAACAGGCAATCCAATCAAAAACTGGGAAGAAGAACTAGAGAGACATTTTTTGCAAGAGGATATACAGATGGCCAACAGGCACATGAAAAGATGCTCTTACTTGCTGGCTATCAGAGAAGTGCAAATCAAAACAACAATGTGATATCATCTTATACTTATTATCCAAAAGTGTGGAAACAATAAATGTTGGCAAGGATATGGAGAAAAGGGAACACTTTAACACTGTTGGTAGGTATTCAAATTGATGCAACCCCTATGGAAGACAGTATGGAGATTCCTAAAAAGATAAAGATGGAAATCTCATATGATCTCACTGTCTCACTTCTAAGTATTTACCAAAAAGATACAAAATCGCTAATTTGCAGACATTTATGCACCCCCATCTTACTGCAGCCCTATCTGAAAAATCTAAGAAATGGAAACTCCCTAGTGCCCAACATCAGATGAATTGATAAAGAAGATGTTGTATATATACACAATAAAATATAACACAACTCTTAGAAGAGATGAAATCCTGTTATTTGAATCAACATGGATGAACATAGAAGGGATTATCCTAAGTGAAATAAGTCAAAGAAGAAAGACAGATACCAGAGATCTCACTCAGAGGTGGAATGTAAACAGACAAAAACGAAAGAACAAATGAATCAAAACTAACCCTATGGACACTTGGAAATAGAACTGAAGTTACCAACAGGGAATGGGATGGGGAGTGGGGGTAGGCAAGAGGTTACGAAGCTCACTGGACAATGGTGAAGAACACTTTGTGATCTTGTTGAGGTTAGAGTGTGTTGACATTTATCTGAAGACTGGGGAAACTGCACAGATGGGGAACCTACACATATGAGTTTATTTTAATTTATAACACAAAGTTTCTGCAATAAAATACTAAAGAAATACACTACATTAAAACTACCATTCAGCAGGTACTCAAATGTTAAGCTTCTTTCTCCTTGGTGACCATAATACTGTACTACATAATGGCTGGGACAACATCTCTATCTTTCAGCAGGATGCCTGTTTACTGGGCAAGCTTTGCTGCATGATAGTAGCAACAACCATAGTCTCCATGTTTTAGATAAACCAAAATATTCAGAGTCAGGAAATCTGGGTTCTAGTCCTTGCTCCATCCTTTGTGAGCCCTGTGACTGAGGACAAGTCCCCTGACGTCTCATTGTCTGCTTTTGTCCATCTTTAAGTGACTATTTCACCAAAATCACAAGGTGATGTACAGAGTAAAAGAGATGTAAATGTAACAGTGCCTTTTCAATGGCAAGTTTTGGTATAAATATATCGTATAAATAATATCAAACACCAATGATCAGGTGTCACCTTCAGAGGTTCTTCATTCAGCACTGCTACCCTGTTGAGGACTTCCTTATTACACTACTTTGTGAATACCTATAAAAAGATAGAACACTAGGGTCTCTGAAGTCAAAATCAGGACCAGGAGAGGCCTAAACTTCCCATTTCAGACCTATGAAGATCTACTCTTAGGAGAGTTCTTGATATCCTGGCTTGGCCAAAGGCCCCCAGATACAGTCAGCGAGTTCTTCATTAAGCAAGTCTTGTACTCTTAACATTCATCCATTAAACATTTACAACACTCATCAAGCATTAGCGTGTAGCAGACATTGGGAAATTATGATGTACCTTGTCATCACAAGAAGTCTGCAACTATTACTTACTATTCCCACTGCAAAAATATGGAAACGTTAACTTGTCCAATGCCCTCTAGCTAGCGAGTGATAAATCAGTTGGAAAACTCCAAAGTCCATCTCCCTTTGACTTGACCATACTGACAAGCTCACACTTTTCATGAGGGACAAGCTTACAGGGATTTGCTATGGTTCCATCCATTTTGTTTTACTCTCTGGCACAAGAAAAGTTTACCTTTGGAATGAAGATTCAATACAATGTATGTTAACTCAGGCATTAATCACTTCAAGGAAATCAGCATACAAAACACTGTTTTTCCCTAAATAGATGTGCCAGCAGAGGATAATAAAGTTTCATTTCAGAATTCATCACAAGCTCTCAAAAAGATCAAGTTTCCCTAAGATATTCAATAGGCAATTTGAGTTTTCAAAGTTGTTAGATGCTAATGTTCATATTATATTACTTGGACTAAGCAAGTATAAGTTGGTGTATATGCAGTAAAACAGATGCTGTTTAAGGCAGCTGTTTAAGTAAAACAGATGCTGTTTAAGGCAGAAAAAGTTGTATTGATTCTAAAGGTATATCGTTACACTATAACTATAATTACTGACCTTAATGGTATTTAGAATTAAGTATAAAGACAAAAAACAAAATAAGTTGAGACCTTAAACAAAAACAAAGATTGGGTGATGGGTATTACTGACATTAATGGTATTTAGAATTAAGTATAAAGACAAAAAACAAAATAAGTTGAGACCTTAAACAAAAACAAAGATTGGGTGATGGGTAGAAAGCGATCACAGTCTACTCAAACTTCTCATTCTTGTGTTGTTCATTTTTTTATGGGGAAATCACAGTGAGAATGCAGTTTGATGAAAACAGTCTTCAAAATGGACACATGCAGTGTCTTGCACCCCATAGTCTGGGTCATCATACTCAGGAATGGTGGAAGGTATGAATAGCATTAAAAACATGGAGGCAATGTCAAAAGACATTTCATGAGCCAGCGAGCACTTTTGTGGTCTGAATGAAGTTGAAAATTTGATGGAAAAGATATTCCATTCATTTAGGTAGAAGGGCACTACCTTTCAAATATGATGTGACATGCCCTTGTCATATTCACATGGTTTGGGTCACAGATTTTACCAATTACTACATCGCCTTTAGTGTTTTCATCCCATATCAATTTTCTTTCATTCACACTTCAGGCCAGAGGTGGGAGGGTAGCATATTTCTTTCTTTCCATGTGGCCTTATCCTAGGAAATCCTTTCATTTAGGAGGTGGGGGATGGGAAAATCAGGACAACACAGGAGCTCAGACCAGGCAGCTGAATGTGCAGGATTTCTAGCAAAGCCCAGTTTTCTGTAGTGTACTTTCAAATCATAGAATTTATTTATGTTCTTTCTCTCCTTTCTGTGGTCAATGACACGGGTCAAAGGCATTTAATCAAACCCTTGTAGAGAGATGGGTCCCATCACCATGCAGTGCGACGATCTAATTTGTCTTCTGTCAAAAAATGTATTTTGGGAACAGAGCTGAATATGATAAGTGTGATGTCTTTTTACGGTCACTGCTGAAATATGTGTACGGCACAGATTTGCTAGGCTCATTATTTCATCTGTCTCTGGGTAAATATTGAAATTGTTGTTAGTATGGATACTAAATACTGAGGAAACATGGGGATGTTTTCTTTTCCTACTCTAAGTTCAGTTAGCTAAAGTCAAAATTACCTTCTCATCACTGAACCAGAACAAGTGATGACAAAGAAGGCAATGCAGCAATGTGAAACTCTGTAGGCCAGATGCCTGGCCTGTTTTGGAGGAAGAATGATGTAAATGACGTTTATGGTAAGAAACAAAATGAAAAAAACAAAAACAAAAACAAAACTCCTCCAGCCAGCAGGTGGTGCCATAATTTATAATGTTTGGCTATGTGGGGCTTTATGGACAGCTTGGTAATTGCTTTGTCAATTAACTTGTGATGTAATTTAATTTCTTCTGCTACATCACTTAGTGGTTTATTAAACATCTCATATTCAGCTACTGGGCCATGGATGACCAGCTCATTTGTTAATATTGTTAGTAATTTCTGGACATCCACTGCTGATTTATCCATTTCCTAAGAACTCTAAGAGGAAAAGAGAAGCTTGTTCCCATGTATTAATAAAGTACAGATATAAACCTAGTTTCTAAACTAGACTCCACATCTTAAATTACAATCTGAACTTATAATGCAAGAAAGAGAGTGATGTGTTTTCTCAAGATAGTGGAGGAGATCTCTGATTTTGTTCCCATGTAGGATCCTTTCTCCTAAAATCATTGCAAGCTATATGACAAAGCCCTGGTCAATCTTACATATAATTTCTTTCATTTTCTTTGTCAAAGAAATGAAGAATAAAATAACACAGGAGACAAGGAAGGGAAGTGAGAAATTAGCAAGAAACTTGATGGGAAGGGAAATCCCACCTCTGAAAATAACTCTAGTCAGAGATGTATCTCCTAATCTTAGAGAGGTCCCTGTTTAATTTTAAGATTAGAACCTTGAAAGCTACATTTTCAATTCAAATTAAAGAACTAAGGGACTTGTCTGACCTGATGATGAAAAAAAATGTTATTGAGATTTATCATTTGCCCAGGTTCCATAAGTTACTTCAATTCTCTGCATTGCCTTTTCTAGATATACCCAGAGCAATACTTCCCTCTACTGCTTAAAGCAATTCTACAACATAAGTCGACTATAGTTTTTTAATACAAGATAACATACCTATTTCACAGGTGCAGACACTGAGGCATAAGTGTCCAGTTGATATCTGGAAAAGCCAAAGGAAACTTCAATAATTGTTCAAGATTCTCTCACATCTACACAACATCTCTAGGTAAGGGTAGGTAAATTTATCATTCTAGCGGGGGTAAATCTTTAAAACAGATTTAAGAGAAGAGTAGAAGTGACAAGTTACCAAGGTTAAGTATATATACATATTTGAATCTCACATACTTGATTACATCAGAATCTCTCTGAATCTTGGGCACAAGCATTTGCTAAAATTCTTCAAGCTTTTCTAATAACTACTAATACACAAAAATCCAATCCTGGTAGTAAGGTATTTAAAAGTAATGAAATAGGGAATTAAAAATATGTTTCATTACATTTATATAAAATTGTTTCAACTTTATTATTTGATATAAGTAAGGGTACATTCATATGTATCGATTATGTTCTTAATGTAAAATTATATAAATATAGTAGAAGTCACAATTATTGGGCATAGAAACATACAATTTAGGACTTGTTGACAGATGCTGGTATCTTTATATTTTTCCCATTCAAAATTTAACTGTCCAGTTACATTTGGTGGGTTTTGAATAGCTACAGACAAAATGAAAATGCAGCATATGAATGTGATCAGTTTTATGCCACCCACCAAGTACCTATTAAGCAAAGAGAGCTTGCCCAGGGCAAAGTGGCGTCTAGCTAATGGAAACTTCTTTCTCCATCAAGGGATCACTCTATTAGTGTCCCTTTTGACTGGCTATGAAAATGACTTCTCAAGAAACCAGAAGGACTGGCAGTATTGCCACACCAAAAGGAATTCTAGTTGGAGAGGAGAGTTTAAATTTTATCATTGATGGATTAAAAGCCAAACTGTGAGCAACTAGCCTTCAAGTAGTCATGGTGGTGTCAACAACTTCTTTGGGTGGGAATATTAGTACTGACTTTATTCGCTGAGGAAAAAACAAAAAAACAAAACCAAAAAAAAAGAAAAAAACCCCTTCGGCCACCAGGACAATCACTCATATCACCATCTGAACCTGCTGCTGTGTGTGAGAAAAAAATAACAGGCTATAAACACATGATTTACCTGCAATAGCTATAGAACTGCAATTTCAAGTCTTACAGACGTAGCTCTATCTTTTAAACAATCTTTTGTTTCCATCCAAGAAACTATAAGTTATTTATACATACAATCCAACCCTAAGCTTCATAAGTAATGTAATCTTGATAAATAATATGACTTAAAACCATGCAACTGAAATCATTAAAATTATCTTAAATCAGTCCTAAAAGCATGATCTGTTCATATTTCATGAAGCAAAATATGTAAATACAGAATAACACAATAACATGAATAAACCTATTCAAATGTTTGCTTGGAGTTTCATACTATGATGAAGTTAGAAATTAATAAATCACTAGTTTTTGATACAAGTAATATAAATGTTTTATCTTTTGACTGGTCTTATCTGCTTTGCTGGTACATGGTAGATGATATGGAGAATCTAGGAAATGGAACAGGATGAAGTTTTAAGTGAATGAGACTGAGAGAGGTGTAGAAGCTGGGAGAGAAAGACGATTTCTGGGGAGAGATGAGAGACTTAGAGAGAAGATATCTTTGGCTTAGTCCTTGGTTTTGGTCCTAGTCCCCCAATAACTAGTTGTGGAAGCATGAATAGTTTCTTAAACTTTGTGACTACAGTGTTCTGAATGATTGTGTCTATCTCCACCCCACTGCAATTCACAGGTTGAAATCTTAAAGCTCAACATGAACCAGTTGGAGTGAAGATCTGGAGCTGTGTGAGGGTATTGGTGTTATTGAAATACACTACAGAGTCATCTTCGAGGGTGATATTTGCCATCAAGAAAATGAATTAATTTGCTGCAAGAGAAAGTGTATACTTACAGATGAAAGGGCAGTCAAAGAAGAGAACCAGAAAACCACAGTGACAAGAAAGTAGAAAATAACTAAGTAGCAATGCCAAGCTGTTGAGGTCAAAGCAAATGATCGCTAAAAAAAGACTGAAGGGAAGCCAAGGATACAGGTGTTTTTTGTTTGCAGGTTTTGCTGTTGTGGAAGGAAGGAAGGAAGGAAGGAAGGAAGGAAGGAAGGGAGGGAGGGAGGGAGGGAGGAAGGAAGAAAGGAAGAAAGGAAGGAGGAGAAAGGAAGAAAGAAAGAATAGTTTGAGGAAGTGACAAGCTTGACAAAAGCTTCTTTGATTTTTTTTCATGTGGGGGAGGACTGTATGTGTTGAAAATGCCAGAGTAAAAAATGGTTCATGGAGCAAGAGATTAGCAGAAGCAGCAAGAAATTAACTCAAAAACAGAAAAGAAAGGATGATTTTTGACAATAAATAGAAAGCCCTCTACCTCACAGAGAGAAAAGAAGAGACAAGCCAGTGAGTGAAAACTCATAAAATACGACAGAATATTAAGGGAATTCTTTCAGATAGGAGTTTATCTATTGAAAGTGGAGAGCAAGAATTGAGACCTGATTGTGGAACAGTGGCAAGAGTGTTTGAAGTAATTGCTAGGAGTTTGGCTAATGCCAAACAGTGGTGAAAAAAGAAACTGCAATGCAACCATGATGGCACTTAAGTGAGGAAACAGCAGTTTTCTTGTCTATTTTCAATGGCCCAGAAGTCAAAGCAGCCACACACCTGGATTAGAGACCAGCACAGTGCAAGGGTGGAAGGTGTTAAGTTGGTGGGACATGCTTGAATCATCCTACTAGTATGCTGACTATTCTTAAAGCGAATTTGACTAAGAAAAAAGTAGAAAAATATGGGGAAACAGATAACAAACCAGAAAATGATCATTCAAGTACCAGAGATGATGTTGAAAATAAACAACAGATTTAGTCGAAGGGTAGGAACGTCTCATCAGAGGTGAATTAAGACCATTTAAATATGACAATATCTAAGGTAATGACTGAGTCACTGGGGCCTGAGGTAGGGAGAAACAAGTTTTGGAAGCTGAAAAACAGAGTAAATATTAAGTTAAGTTACATGGTTGAGTCTGGATAGAAAGGGTAACTCAGAGTTAGGTTCTAAAGTTACTTGAGGACACTGGGAAAGTGTTGGTGAGTGAAATAATGAAGAATATATTATAAACACACAAGAAAGCAACATTTCAAAAAATAAAACTACTTCCATTAACTAAATACTTGGGTGATTTCCCTGATTAGATAGTATCAGCGCCATTTGTGACAACCAAATAGATTCAGGTCTAATCATGGAAATGATGGAAAATAATCATACTCCTTAGTCTTTGACCAGCTAGAGAAAATATTGAAGCTGAAAGTATAAAAATACATTAGCTCCAGTGTTCCATTAGGATATATTAGCATCAGTAATCAGAAATTTAAAGAAGAAGTTTAATGGAAAAATGGAGGTGAGTCCCTACTATTTCCATTAAACTCCGTTTTCTAGTGAACATGTTTCTGTCTCCCTTGGAGAATTTCCTTTCCGTGACCAAGTGAAAAATGTGTCTATAAAAGAAATATTGATTAGCTTAACAATCTCATTAAATTTGATTAACCTTTTAAGAGCATTAGGTAGATCTTTAAATTATACAAAGCTGAATAACACTCAAGTTCAAGCATTTAAATAGTTCAGAAATGCATGAGAACTGGGTACTTAGAAGGCTAAAGTTAATATTTAGAACTTTAAAATGTGGCATTCTTTCTGCACCTTATTTTTTGGTTTTACTCTGAATTAAAAATAATTTGATAATTTGTTTTATCATTTTAAATATTCATGAAGGGAATGAAACATCATACTAGACTAAAAGAGAGGATAAACAGGATACAGAAAAGTTAAAATATAACCCCCCACCCCCAACACACACACTTATTTAATTTATTTTCCAGCCCTGGGTCTCAGACCCAAGTCCGTGGCTTTCTTAGTCTGAGTTTTAACTACCTGAGCTACAGAAAGGCACTCACCCATACATACATATTAGAATAAAAAGTCAATTTTTCACTCTTTCCAAATTCTACACCATCCCATTTATGTTTCAGATTCATGAGCAAGAGCTAGTGCAAGAGTTTGAATATAAATAGCAGAGAACTAGTAGGAGATAGGACTAAGATTAATCCCTGACCTTCACTAGTGGTTGAACTCAATACCTCCTGCATTCTCAGTTAGGAAAACAAATTCTTAGGCATCAATACACAGTCAACAACCAAAATAAAGGTAGACTTTAGGGAAGAACTTACAGGAAAGAGAAAATTAGAGAGTTTTTTCTTTCTTATCCTATTTTTTCCTTAAAAAAAATTGATAAAATTTCTCCAAATGGGCCGTTGCAAGAATGGTAATTTATCTGCCCAATTTCTAACATCATACATGATTATAAGAAAGGCTTCCAGTTTTTCTATTTTCTATTTAGAGCAGATTTTTTAAAAAATAAAAGTGGTAAGGCATCAGAAAGTCCCTTAGGAAGTTAAAAAGATTCTTATGACCTTTTAAAAATTCAATATTTTTATTGACTGTCCATTGTATTTTCTTCCCTTGAAATACTGGAGTGGTAAAAAAAGCATGGAAATAGTCAAACATTATTACAAAACCCCAAGCCAAATGCTCCTCCACAAGGAACTGCATTTTCATTACTCTTCCAACACCTAACTGTGTTTACGATTAAATGCAAATATAAATGCTAGCGATCAAAACAATGGCTTGCTATCATGTGCTGAACGGTATCAGTGGATATCTCCAGATTTTTATTGCACTTCAGGGATAAGAATAAGAATAAAAGGAAAGAATTCAAGTATTTTAAGTTATAATAGAAGATACTGCTAAATTCTTCAGCAGCTGTATAACATGTAAAATAAGTTAGAGTAACTATTCACTGGTCATATATATGAAAAATTCTTCAAATTATATACTAATAAATTATATCCAAAGAGCATAAAACATAAAAATATTTGCGGGCTGATTTTCCATTCAAGACTTCTGACATGTTCCTTACATGTGACTTTCATGCTGCTTAGATATTTTTTAGGGCATTTAAAACTTCTTTTGTGACTCTTCATCAGCTGTTTTTCAGAGAGCGGCGATCTCTATTACATGCATTTTCACTTTCTGCATGGTTGAAGGGGTTCATGTGCTATATCCAATTTTAAGGCAGAGTGTAAGATTACATTTCTCGAATACAGAAAGCCATACCTATCAAAGCTGCACCAGCACTGTTTATAGTAATTCCTACAATTTACTGTTTGATGGACATTTGCAAATTGTAGAGAAGATGGTGCCACGATGATCATCAGGCCCCTGTAATAACTGGAAGTGCATGTTGTCAACTGTAGAAAGGCCTGAACCAGCAAGCACTTGAGTTCTCAATGTACTTTGAAGTGAGCAACTTCCTTGCTTTGGGAATGGAACTGACTTTGGAGAATGCCTTACAGCAATATGTGAAATACCATTCTGGCTGATTCTCATTGTCTTAGGGACTGACTTTCTTTGTCTTTCCTGTTGCATAAGTTTGAGACTTGAATATCCTATTGCAGATTTTACTCAAGTTGAAGCTTTGTAAACTAACCTCCATTTTTAACACTTTGGTCATGTGTCCATGGAGTACAAAGGACTCCAGTGCACTTTCAAGCAAAAAGTCTAGGCTAAGCAGGCACAAGAGTGAAATGACTGTGAGTATGAACTATGGAGGAGGCTAACCTGGGATTAAATCTTAGCTCAATCATATACAATTGATTAGTCTTGAGTAAATTATTTGGTTCCTCTGTAATTCAGTGTTTTGAATTTGGTTTCTTCACTTTAAAGTGATACTACAGTGTTTTCTACTTCCCAGGGATATATTGAGAAATAAGTGAAATAATATCTATATAACTGGCAATATAATTCCTGGCAAAATGAAAACCCTAAAGCTTTTAGATAATTAAGGACTCACATATGAATGTAGGTCTTCTTTATAAACAATTGTTTGGGTGAGTTTCTATCAAGAGCCTCTGAATGTTGGGATATGGCTAAACTGCCCAATACCCAGTATTGGTAGCTGCTTGAGATACATTATAGCACCATTTTCTAGCTAAAATACTGTGCACATATAATTTTTTACTTCTGTACAGAAACTGCCACATCTGACCTGGATATTGCTCTTACTTGCTAACAAAAAGGCAGGATGAAAAGAGAGAGCGGTAAGAGTTGCTAACAGAATCTCACAGTGTGTTTCTCTGGCATAGGTATGCTTTCATGAAGATAATTGTTTTCCCTGTGTAATTACCAAATTGTGAGAACGGGTTGTTATTCATCTATGTCTTTCACTGATGTGTCTGCCACCATGGTTGAGGAACATCAAGCAGGAGGGAGAGGAATCTGTGACTGGGAACAAGGTTTCAGTGGAGGTTTGGAGAGTGATGATGGCGGTTGAGTCTCATACTCAAAGCTCAATTTCTGTTCTGCAGATGATCCATTTTCATTTGAAATCCAATTATGTTTCGTTCTAAGCTCGGTCTTTAAGGTTGGATGTAGGAGTCAGTTCTTAGTTTCTTTTCTTGTTTCCCCTGCTCAGAGGATGCTGGTCATGGATAGGGAGGAATTTAATATCCCAAAGATTCTTCAAAAGAGTCTTACATGGCAGTATCTAAATCAAAGTTGGCAACAAGACAATGATTAAAATTATATACAAAACACTGACTCTTGCCTTTTCAATGTCAATGTCTATGCTGAACACTGAGTTGCTTCCACACAAGGATACCAGTTAAACTTCTGTCAGCATTTTCAGTATAAAACCACCAGCACCCAGACATTTTAAGCTACCTACTAACTGTGAATATAGAGTTTGGTATTCCAAATCTCACTACTTGAGTACATTTTAAAAATACACTTAAAATAAGTATTTCCAGGGTTTTAAAAATGCTTAAAAGAAACAAAGCCACATTCACTCTCTCAAGTAGTTTTTCAAAACATCTTTATGTATTGCTTGGAAAGGTATAAAATATTCTTTAGAAGTTGGGGGCATAACAAACACAGTTTAAGGTCCTGGCTAAAGATCAAATGTTCAGAGAACTGGGACAAGTAATTTGTACATTTGCCTCCCTCATGGACTAGAAGTGGGAGAGAACTTTTTCAGCGTTAATCACATTTTCATTTTTGCTCCGTTTGCCAGGAATTGAAGAGAAATTCTACATTTCAAACTGTCTCCTTAGGATCTTATGGGGAAAAAAATTCTGGTGTTTTTCCTCTATTCTAATTTCAGACAAATTTAGATTTGCCACTTTTCAGTCTAATTTGGATTTTTCTCTTTCACTCTTGGTAACTTCATGTAATAGTATTTGAATTGGACATTTCTAATTAGGATCCTCTGACACTTTTGTGGCCAGTGTCACTCATGTGTTTTTTCACATTAAGATGAACGGTCTTTAGTGCGATCAACAACACTAACTGGAAAATTATCATGTTCCTGAATTTCCACATCATGGATTTCATGAGAGAATCAAAAGTTCTGAAGCCTAATGCCCAGTCCCTGCAATCAAGACCTACCATTTTATAAAACTAATACAAACTACAATAGAAAAGAGTAGAATCAAAATTCATACCTTTATGAATTAAGTCAGCCAGTGAGTTTAGTTTTTTTAACTGCTTCTATGCTCCAGGAAGGGACAAACCACCACCTCGTGAAAAAGTAACAATTAGAGCACTGACCAAGGAGAAGATGAATTATACATAATGAGAGTTCTTTGGGAGAAGTTGGCAATCTCCTTTTGAAATGGAACCATACATGTATGTATATGTGTATGCATATACACAGGCATGTACACATATATAAATGTGAGCATATAGGTTTGTGCATGTCTATGTAAATGCAAGCACACATAACATCTCAAGTGGACAGAATTAATTATATCGAACCTAGTCTTCATTTATAAAGTAGTATTGGTTTACTACCTTATTTAAATTAAATATATAATGAACTCACCACCAATGCAAGAAATAAAAACATAACCATTCACTTACATTAAGAGGCAACTCATCATTCCTTATCTCTGCCAAGAAATAAGCAATAACTTGAATTTTGTGTTTATAGTTTCCTTTCTTTTCAAGTATTGCGGTTTTGAAATTGTATATGTTTATTCATAAATATAATATTGCCTAGTTTTGCCTATGTTCGCACTTTGTGAGAAGGGCATCATACTCCATGCAATCGCCTGAAACTTGCTTTTTTCATTACACATCATATTACTAAGAGTGATCTGTGTTGTCAATAACTCTAGTTTGAATGTTGTCATTGTCATATAATCTTCCACTGTGAGAAAATATCACGTTATTCATCTAGTCTCTTCTTGGAGTCTCTTGTCAAAAGACATCTTGATTACTTCTAGTTGTAAAGTTATTTGAGAGAGAGAGAGAGAGAGAGAGAGAGAGAGAGAGAGAGAGAGAGAGCAGAAGGATTAAGGGTATTTTGTTATTTTGTTGCTGAAAAAATTTATTTTGTGTGTATCCTGATAGCTTAGTGAAGACAACTATGGAGAATTATAGTAGTGGATGAAATATTTAAGTTTCTATTTAACAATTGTAGGAAAGAGATTTTATCAGCATATGCGAGACCTAAAGAACCCTGGTAAGAAATTTCAAGTAAAATTAAACATGGCAATTGATAAGAGTGAAGAAAAGAGAGGTGTCAAAGACTATAACTCCCCAGAGTCCCACACTGATAGCTGATTTTTGTGAAGGAAAACAGCTACAACTGCCGGCACTTTTTCATGTGTTTCCTTATTCACTGCTGTATCCCTAGGTTGTGGATCAGTTTTGAAGCATAGTGAGTACATTTAATAGACATTTTCTGGATAACCAAGGAAGGAATAAAAGACAAAAGGGAGCAATGAACATCAGTTTCCTAGAGCTGTCATAACAAAGAACCACAGGTTTGGTTGCTTAACACGGCAAATATTCAGTCTCCCAGTTCTGGAAACTGGAAATCTATTATCAAGGTTTCATCAGGGATTGCCTCATCCAAATACTCTTCCTTGTCTCTTCTAGCATCAGCCGTTACTGTGCTCAGGGCTGTGTAACTCCAGTCTCTGAAACCTTCTTCAGGTGAGCTCCTCCCCTGTTTCCCTAGAAGGACACTGGTCACTGGACATAGGGGCCACCCAGGTAATCTGAGATGATCCCAACTCCAGATGCTTCATTTAGATACAAAGACCTTTTTTTCCAAATAAGGTCACTTTCACAGGTAGCAGGGGATAGAACTTAGAAATATCTAAGGAGGATCCATAGTTCATCCCAACTACAGAACATCACTTTCATACTTAACAATCTTTCAATGACTCTATACTGTTCAGAATAAAATAAGTTTTTTTGCTAGTCAGATCCCTAAGGATCTGACCGTAGTCTAATTCAGTTCCTCCCCTGCTTCCCTAATTATGCTCCAGCCACAAAGACCTTCGTTTAGAATTTCTGCCAGGTCATGTTTTCCCAGACTCAGACACAACGTACATGGGTGTCTGCCATGATATGCTTCCTCCCACTTTGTCTTAGCAGACTCTGTCTCCTCAGGTTCAGGCTTTCTTCTCTGATTCTCAGACAAAAATTACCTTACTATTGCTCTATACATTTAAATACTATAAAGCTGTATTAATTAGAATAGTATCCAGAATAACAAGGGTAATATCTATGATATATATATGCACGAATATATGCATGTATGCTGTGGAATCAAATGCAATTGTTAAAAAAAATCTAACTACATATATTGATATGAAAATATCTCCCAGAGAGTAGCCAACCAAAGCAAGTTGACATAATATGCATATCATGATCCCTCTTACAGCAATAAAAAGAACAAAACCAAATTTATCTATATAGCCTCATGTATACATGGAAACATAAGGAAATAAGAACAATATGTCTCAAGTGTTGAGAATTGGGAGAAGGGCAGGGAGAGAAATGAGAAGAAGGGTTCTTCATGTTTCCTCTGGATATTTCTATGCTTTTTGATTCATGTGCAAAGAAAATACTATGCATTCCTTATGTAATTATAGGCAAATATTAATAACAGAAATGAAAAGAAGTAAAAAAAAAAAAAAACCCAAAACAGCATAACAGTGTGATTGAGTCAGGAATATACAAACAGATCAGTAGAACAAAGTGGAGAGGCTAGAAACAGGTGTAGCTATATCAGAGATTTAGTACTTAATAGCGGTGAGCTCTCAAGTCAGCTATGGAAGGATCAGCTCTTCGATAAACAACACGGAGGCAAGTGACTGACAGATCAGTAGTGGAGGGCAAGGCGGGTAAATAATAAACTCCTGCCCCTAACCACTCCCTAAAACTTAGAAGAAAGAATGAGCCAAATATAAAAAGTGAAATGATGAGAACTATTAGAAGAATATGCAAGATAATACATTTTATAACATTGGAGTTGAAAACACTTTCATAAGCAACACAGACTAGACAACCACTTTTAGGTGACAATACTGGGGAATACTTGCAATTGTGCATAAATAAGTATGTATAAGGACATTCATTGAAGCATTATAACTTAACATTGAAATAACCTAATTATTCATAAATAGGGGGAGGACTAAGTACAGTGTCATGAGTCTTTACTGTGGTGTGTTTTTCAGTATACAAACAAATGAAGTAAATCCATATATTTAGTGACATAGAAAAATCTTCAACATATAATGTTAAGTAAAGAAAACTATAAAGCAATATATATAATATAATCCAATTTATGCTTTCTAAAAAGGAATTCATACATATATATCTGTGCATACACACATATATGTATGCATGTGCATATGTAGAGACAGTATATAAATGTATTTATGTTCATGCATTAGTAATGTGTGGAGAAAGATTTGGATAAATAAAAACTTTTTGAGTTGTAACTTCTTTAGAGAGCTTGGAATTAGAAGATAGAACATCTATAGATACTATCTGATTAGTAATCATCTCCACCACTTTCCTTTAGGAAACCATCCCCCCACCTGCTTCTCTAGGTTCTTGAGAGAAAGCTAATTACAGTGTACATGCTCTTGCACATGGATTGGTAGGGATAGTAAGATGACGTGAGGTCCAATGAAGGTCACTGCTTGAGATTTTGTATTTGAACACTGGGATGGGAAAGCATTCTCTTTTGTCTAGGGCCACTACTGGTAAGTGTATGATTAAACTCCAGTTACCTGAAGCCATGCTCCTAATCTCTGCCCTCCTGGACTAGGAGAAAATGAGAGAAGAAAGAAGAGAGCAAGAGGCAGAGGCCAACTATTTGATTCTTTGCATCTAATCAGTTACTAACTGGCAGTACCTTAAGGCCAGTCCATCTGTTGAAGTCTCAGTTATGTGAACCAATAAATTCACTTTCTTTGACTTGGCTTCTTTTCCTTACAACTGAAAGTCTTGGTTAATTTATACACTTTCATTTTAACTATGCATTTGTAGAGTTGTCTTTACAAAGAGAATGTATCAATGTGTTACTTACAAAATGTCACACTGATTTAAATATTCATTTGAAGATTTGTTTAATATTGCTTTGCCTATGAGACTTAAAGGCAAGATTCATGCCTGCTATGTAGTAGTTAATAAAGGTAATAAGCATGCAGGGGACAAAATTATGAAGGAGTTTGCAAGCCGTACATTTATATGTCAATACATTTGTATTAGCATCTGTGTATTCAATTAAATTGCTAGTTTAAATTCTTCTCTCTATAAAAATACACAAGCTCAGTTATAGAGAGTTTTCTGACATCAAGAGTTCATTGAAATATAACTGGTCTCTCCCAAGTCTTCGATCAGGTGGAGAGACTGGTTTCAGCAGGGAGCATATAAGGTCAAGATAGCAGATGTAATTCTTTGGTAGGCCTGTGTTCTTCATTATAATGTGTGTCCAGCTGTCTGGCAACCATGAGCTGGAGCTCACACTGGGAATGGGTGATAGGGTGCTTCAGAGCCAGCACAGATCCACTAGAAAGAGTTCAAAATGTTTTGGGTTTTTGGAGGATACCAGAATCTTCATCTTCCTTAACAGAACACTTTATAAAGAGGAGACCTTTTCTTACAAGACCTTCGTACCAGTAGAATCAACATCAAAAGGGTACTCTTGATAAAATCTATGTAAGATCTTCCATTGTCGTTCATGCTTGTAGTGCACATCTGTTTATTGTCTTGACATGAGTTACACATTACAAATTCACTCAGTGCACGGATGGAAAATATTAGTGGGAACATTGACTGCAGCTGTCCTTTTCATAGTTTGATACCGTTTGTCGTTCTGCCTTGTATACTTTATGCTTTAGCTAAAAATGAGTTCATATGTTTGATTACCAAGTATCACTAGCTCCATTTGCTCAGTTTAGCCATAACTATGGACTAAACAGCTGACTCTGGCTTATATGAGATGTTTGGGCTAGTTCCCCTAACCGTGGCTCTCCAACCTGGCCCATCTGCCCTAATTCTGTTCACTACAAAGCAGCTTTTAGGCAAACTTGTCCTTTCACTACCTACAAAAACACAATGCAGCAGTGTGGACTTGGCAACAAACCTTGTTAATGACCTGGTGAAACAAATCTTTCTGACTTCTTTTTGGACAACAACATTCTCTTCCACTATTATGTTAACTGTGGCTCATGAAGGAGCTTGCAGAGATTGTTGACAACAGTGCTACATCTCTCGGTTATATGAAATACTGTCTGGACTGAACCATGATGTAACTGCAGTTCAGTGCTCCGCCTAATCTGTCACTCTCACGAAAGATTTACAAACTAGCTTGCTATGTTTTATACTTTGTTTCTCTCCTTGGTCACCAGTTCTGGAAGGTGGTCAAGCTAACTCAACTTAATGACATCATTGTAGAATGCTGGATATTTAACATAATTGAATCTGACACAACTCTCTTTCAGTTAAAGCTTGTATGATTCTCTTTGGTATAGCTTTAATTATAATTAAACCAGAATATTCCACATACTCTGAAAAAACATTTTATTATGGACTTGTTCCTAGTGTCCTTCATTTTTTTGAGAAGTAGGAGTTATGTCTCTACTGAATTGTGGTCTTTTAGTGTTTATTCCTTCTTCCAAGGTATTAACCACTTTGCCAAAAATAGATCATGCTCGATACTCTGAGAAACAAGGATATGACCCCAGAAAATGTTGGTTGGCTTCATTCAATGCAACCCATTACCTTAATGTGGACCTAGAAATATTGATCTTTCTTGTGCCTGCTCTGTAGGTCAAAGTGACTCAGATTCTGACCACACAGTTAATCATATCCAGTTTAGTCATGGAGATCTAATTTTGACATCAATATTATCCAAAAATGTGAATCTATGTCTACTATAGCATAAAAGCCACATTCACACAAATTCCAATTTAAAGCATTCTCTAGCTTGAATATTCCTAAGTACTTAGAACCACTGTTATTCTAAGATATGTTTGAGCAGCATCATATGCTACCACTGTCCTTACATAACCTCTGAAGAATAAATGGTGAAGCTCAGTAAACAACTTTTCAAATCAGAGTTTGAATTTATCCCACAGGACATCACATGGCATTCTCTTCTCCCACCCTATAACTAACTGTATATTCAAAACTGTTTTTTTTTTGTTCATTTTCACTTTGTGTTGTGGAAATTAAAAAAAAAACCAAAAAACAACAAACATACAAGTAGAAAACTGCTTAATTGTCAGAGAAATGATTTTAAAAATCACTTTGTACCAGAGATAGTACAGTCCTGTATAAAGGGAGTGAGCTGGAGTTACATAACCTCACTTGGAGATAACATTGCATCTATATGAGCAAGACCTTTGAAGAGTTGGGAGCCAGGTCTGCACCCTGCTATCTGAGACTGGATCCCACGTAGGCAAAATATCTGGGGTATAATGGCCCTGACTTGAGAGTGAGGGTCTCTGTGCAGAGCATGAGCATTTATTGAGTGCCTACTACAGGAAGGTATAAACAATGACAGCAAGTTCATAAGTAGGGTGGCCAGATATTCTCAGCTGATGGTTTGTTTCTTTATTCCCTTGCAAGCAGAAATAGTGTAATCTGCTGAGCATAGGGAAGGGACTTATAGGGTGAAGTTGTGAAGAGTATGAACATTTGAAATGACTGCTATAATTGTTTGTCATGGAAAAACTTTCAGATACTCAGATGCATGTGATTCCTCAGCAGTCGCTGTTATTCCCAAGTTGCTGGGGTGCTGTGGGGTTCACTGTTGTTGCTGCTTCCATGGAAAATGCCACAAGAGCTCAGTTGTCACCTTAAAAACTAGAAGTACTGGAACACTCTTTTGCATGGGCCACTCTCTAGACAATGAGAAGGTTTAGATTATTATTGTTATTGTTAAAGAATGAGAATCAGGATTAAAAACACTCAAGAAATTCACAGTATATTTTTTGTTATCTTTCTGAGTGCTCTTATAAATTCAGAAGCTACTTAAAGCCTTAAAAAGGATTGGAATCTATGATTTCCATGTCTGGGTATCCACAGCTTGGGTGACTTTGATATGGGAATAAATTATTAGATTCATGAACTCATTGGTAATAATATTTTAATGCTTGCAAACAGTACTGTAAATGAAATAAACAATAAGGATTCTGAGTTGCTGTTTGGCCACGGAAACAAAATATTTAATCGAAACCAAAAATACTCCTGTATGATTCCTCCCAGTGCAAGGATTGTAATGACACTACATAGAAACGTGTCCCTAAAGCACCTCCCAAGGAACCCTGCATTGCTACTGAAGAGGCAGGAATTTCAATACTGCTACACAGGAAATGTCCCTGAAGAGCTGTTGATGGGGCAGGGATGTTTAATGGTGCGACACAGGAAGTACCTCTGCATTGCTACTGCTGAGACAATGTCAAAGCACTGCACGATGGAGAGTATTTTCAGCTTGAAACCAGGCAAAAGATAACTCTTACTGCCAAAAAGAGACTGAAAATACCCTTCCTGCTGCCAGGGTATGCTTAGGCAGCTACAAAAATGCAGAGAAAGTGCTGATAGTGCCAAAAAGAATAGAGGAAGGGGAGAGCCCTCCTGTGTGAGAAGAGTTACAGGGCCGAGCAAATAGACCAGAGTCATTTATGAGACTAACATGTAAAGCAGGCAGCCAACATTTTGGCGAGCTAAACAAAAAATCTTTGCAAAGGTTCAATGCAAAGTGAACTTTAAACTTTTGCAGATAGGAAGTCCAAGAACTCCTTCTAAGGGTCCTGACACCCTGGCATGAAAGAAACAAGGCAGGGAATTTGCAACCAAGCACAGAGGCTCCAAGAAACAGGAATAATAACAGAGTAAAAGAGGTTAGAGTGAGCCAGCACAGACACTATCGTTCCATCATGAACCTTCAAGAGAGTTTAACTAATCATTACTGAGAAGGTCATGACCATGGAGAACTGAACACCACTGAATGATGCTTATTGTCATTCTACAGCATAGTAGTCTCATGGTTACTGAATAGTGGAATCCATAGAATTCCTGTTCCAGAAAGTAGGCTTAATCTTTCAAAAGATTCTTCCATGGTTTTCAAAAAGTCCTGAGTTAAAAGTATCTTCCAGGTGTGCCCTGGTGGGCTAGCAGATAAGTCCACTACCTCTAGCCAGCACAAGCCACAAACATTCCAAGGACCTGGGTTCGCTTCTGGGGTCAGAGCAAACCACCAAGATAAACAACTAAATAAACATGCTTCTTTCCTCCTCTCCCTTGTCACATGCCTACTTGCCTTCACTACTATCTGTACCTTTCCTTAAAAAAAAAAGAAAAAGAAAAAAAAATATATATATGTTTGCAAATATTTGAGACTCTAGTGTCCTAAGTGGGCAAAGTGGGCAATCTTCCTTACTAATCTTTGGAGCATAAATTTGTTCACGGCACATATGAAGCATAAGAAGAATCTAATAAGCCAAACTGTATCCTATTCAACTACTGAAGTTTCTTCCTTTGCTGAAAGACAAGATCATTTTACGAGTCAAGATGATCAGTTTCTGTGCTCCTAAAAAGTCCTAGCACCAGGCTTATTCACTGACATATTCCAAGCACGCCAGAAAGTACCTGGCAGAGATTAAGTGTTCAATATATATTTATTAAAAGCATTGAATGAATAAAGTTATTAGCCCTGATATTATATTGCATCCTCTCTCTAACTAATTTCTATTGAGTTAATTATATTTTCATTGACCTAAAGCAAATGGATGAATAACTCATGGTTTTTATCAAAACAAGAATCTCTCCCTTATTTCTCTACCACATTGGTGGAACAAGTCTTTGTAGTCCCTTAGGTTTCTACATTTTCAGTCATTACCTATTCCTCATTTTTCACTATCCTCTATATCCACTCATCTTGTTAGAAAATCCTACCTAAGACTTCTACATGACTGCTGTTACATCATGTTCACAGGTTACACCGTAGTCTAAAAAAAGAATAGCATTTAGGCATCGCCTAAACTGTCAACTCAAATTGTTTAGCAGAGGTTTCCCAGAGGTCTGTGATGAGAAGGATTCTGGTGCCATCTGAAAGTATTCATTTGAATAGGGACACGTCATGGAGCTGGTAATAAAGGCATGTAATCCATGGCCTGAATCCTCACCGAATCATACATTTAATGTATTGAATTCCTTCACAGTGCCCAAGTTTTAGTTTTTAAATTATTAATATCTTTAATATAAAAATTTAAAAATAATTTGCCTCAAAATTTTTATGTTTCTCTCTGCTCATTTGCTAATGTTTAATGGCTTTCTATCGTCAACATGTTAAGTCATATCTTTATTTTAAATTCTAGTCTGATCAATTAATGTACCCTTCCTTCTCAGATATTTAATCATTTATGATTTCCACGCCCAGAATTCTTGCTCTAGTCAAAGGATCTGCCTGTTTACCTTGTGTGCATGGCTTGATCCCATCCAAGTCTCCTTACACCATGGTACATACTTCACTTGAAACAGTTGCCTTCTATTCTGCTGAGTACTTTCCTCATCTCTGGGGAAAAGGACTTCTAGGAGGCTTTATATAACTAACCAGATATGACAGGTCACATCTGCACTCAAGTCATCCTCAACACTCCTGCATGTTCTGTCATACTTTGTTTTGCTTTATTTTTAACATGATTCTGTACAAAAGTATAGAGCTATATCTTAAACTGGCAGGGCTGAACTATGCATACATAAGCCAGTATTCTTCCTTAGAAGTGGGGTTTGGTTAGCTATTGAAGGAAATAGTTCACACTAATTACAGACTAAGTACAGTCAATTCCAACATGAGTGTTATGTGTGTGGTTCCTTCACAACAAGTAATTCTCAAACATCCTATTGGTGTCTGAGAATTCAACTCAGTTCAGCTTAATTTGGACACTATCTACCTGAGACAGTATCAGATAAGTTAAGGGTTCAGCCTCCACCTCAGACACCAGTTGCAACCAAGTAGTTATCTGCGCTCTGACCAACTGGATAGAAATTAGAGGTTCCCAGGATCCCTTCCTCAGGTTGTATTAATTTGCTAGAGCAGCTCACGGGACTTGGGAAATCCATTTATTCACTAGATCACCAACTTATTACAAAAGATAGTATTTAGAAACCATCAGATGGAAGAAGAGATGGATAACACGAGGTATTGGGAAAGAATCCATAGATTTCATACATTATCCAGGCACACCTCTCTCCCCCAAGCTTTCCAAAGCCTCTTCTTCTTGAGGTTTTATGGGGCTTCATTACATATGCATGATTCTTTAACTTATTGGTCACTGACAATTGGTTCAACCTCTAGTCAGCTCCCTGCTCTTCCTGGAGATCTGAGGGTGTTACCAACAGCTGCAACTATCACTTGGTTAGTTCCCCTATCAACCTTAGGTGCTTTCCAAAGTCACTCGATGAACATAACAAGAGACATATTTGTCACTCTCAAAATTTAGGAAATCCCAAGGTTTAATACATATGAAAGATATATTTTGGTCATCTGAATGTCCAAGTATGTATATTTCTTATAAATCACAGTGTAGCACAGACATAATAGAGTTCAGTGGATTTGTGATATGGAGGTGATGAGGGGTGACAGTGGCCTGACTTTAGAGTTACATGTCTGGAAATTACAGTGGTCATGAGTTGAAACAGGCTTGTCTCCATCAATGTTGACACTGGAAATAATCTGGTAAAGGCTAGTTTAATAAGAACCAGGGGAAATGCCCCTCTGCAAATAACTGGAACTTCAGTTGTCTAAAAAAGCTTAAGAGTTTAAAACACTTACTACTTTCTAGAATCCATCCAAACTCTTTTCAAATCTGCCAGAGACACTTATCCCCTTCATGAACTATAAGTACAGAGCTACTTGCAGCTGTAAATGGGGGCAGCTGTGAGTTCAGGGTGACAAAGCCCAGGTTGAATATAATTTTAGAACCTACAAACTGGAAGTATTTAGTAACTGCTCAACTCAAAAAGGGCTCTCTAATCTTGTCTAGGCTGCCCTCACCCACTGTCTCCAGCTTTATCAGGAAATACTCATGAATTGGCACCCTTACAGAGTAATTCAAAAGGTACTGAGCACCTACAATATGTTAACTATGATTCAAGACTTAGGGAATTTAATGCTAAATAATAGATAATTACTTGGGGGTGGGATTTTGAATCTAATAGTGGAGATGGCCCTATAATTAGATAATTTCATTTTAATGATATAGATCCAAGATGAAAGTATGGACAAAGGACAACAAAAATGCACAAAGTTTCATTTAACCCAGTCTTGAAGATTTGAGAAGGACCGTGTACAAGAGGTGATATTCAAACTAGATCTTCACAGTTAGACAGAAGCTCACTAGGTCAAGCAAGATATAGCAGGGTTAAGGGAAGTAAGCTTTTCTGTTCTTTGACAGATGAGTGAATAAAGACATGGTATATATACACAATGGAATACCATTCAGCTATAAAGAGATGAAATCCTGTCATTTGCAACAACCTGGATGAACCTGGAGGGACTTATACTTAGTGAAATAAGTCAGAGAAAACCACTCTATAATTTCACTTCTCTGTGGTGCATAAAGAAACAAAAGAACTACATAAATAAAAATTAAATGATTAGATTATAAGACCATACTAGTGGTTGCTGAAAAGAAAGGGGAAAAGGGAGTGGTGAAAGGGTAAGAGTCTATTTTATGGTAAAGGGTGGAATTAGACTATTAGCGAGGAATTTATTGTAGTACAGACAGGTGTAGTACAGACTTGTAATGATGCATACCTGACATTTATATAATGTTATATTGCAATGCTACTGCAATTTTAAAAATGTTTAAAGGGGGAAAAAGGCTGCAAAGAAAAGTAGGGCAAGACTCATTTCCACAAGACAGTTACAATGCTATTATGGGGATGAGGTGAGTCCCAGAATAAATAGATACAAGCTAAGGTGGTACAGATAAGAAACTTGGGAGTTCAGAGGCAGATGCACAGGGTGGGGAAAGAAATTAGGCAAGGGTGTGTCATTAGTGAGATGTGAGGTAGGTCTGAAATAAAGGCAGGATTACAGTGTGAAAAAATAGTTGTGATGGCATAAGCCAGGGAAACAAGGTGAGAAAGCTCAAGGAATATACAGGACTCCTAAAGATTCCTATTTAAATTGAAATGTAAGATGTCTGAGGGAGAATAAAGGAGGGACTGGTTTCCAAAGGAACGCAGGGCCTAGCTTGCTGGTAAATGTGACGGTCAGGATAAGGTGATTGGATGCTTTCAAGTAGATCATGCAGACTCATTGAAGGTTATTTCAAAACAACAGTAATATGATCGTTCCCCATTAGATAGGAGAAGTATATAAAATACACTGGAGCTAGGGAGAGGGGGAATTGAGAAAGCTACTTTGCTTTCATCAAGGAGAAAAAGAACAAAGAACACAGGCAGTGCAATAACGATGACAAGAAAATAATGCATTTAAGAAACATTGCTGTGTATGGTATAACAGAATAGAAAACCACTTGCATTTGTCTTTAGATGTGTGTTTTCACTTGGGGGCGGAGGCTCTCTTCTTATCGCTGCACCTTCTCTGACTACAAAAGGCCCTCACACCAAGTACATTGCAATCATCTAGTTAATATCGAAAAAGCTTCCAACCTTTTCCAATGAAAAGAAGCCAACCTTTGGAATGGTTTCCAAGTCACTACTGCTCCAAAACTTAAATTTTTATTACATAAAATAGCAGTCGGGGCCCCCTCATCTCTTATACGACAACCTCCTGGAGTTGCTTGATGAGATAAGAATAAAGCATGCAGCACAGAAAGGCTAACTGATGCTTATATATTATTAGTACTATTAGCAGAGTTCCTGTGTGTCAGTGACTGAGCATCAGATTCATAAAAGGTCAATGTCAATAACTGAGATCTAATTCTTAGTACTCAGACTCCTGCCTGCCCCTGACTGAACTTGGTGTACAAAGAGAGGTTGAGGAAGAGACACTGGAAAGACAGTGCAGGAGACTTAGGTTCATCAATGAATGTTCATATCTTTAAGGAGCAAGAGAGAATACATGAAAATCCCTGAAATGAAATATATATGCCTGAAAGTTCATAACACACTTGGTAATATAAACTTAACATATGCATGAAGTGACTTTTGACCACAACCAATGTGAAATAAATAATATGGTTCATACTTTGAAGCACACAGAACCATGGTGAAGAAAGGCTTCTATTCATCAAAACTTCTCTACCATCTGCTACAGTTAGCTCAGCCTTGTCAGAGTTCTGATGAGACTGCCATCACTCATCAAGCTTGTATTTGGTTCTGTTCTTCTTTCTATCCCATGTGCTCCCACACTGCTGTTGGCCTTTTGCTTTTCCTTCGTGCTTGCTTCACTAGGGTCCAATATTAGCCCAACCCTTCTGGTTAGAGTCACTCTTTTTTTATGATATTTGTGGGACTCAGAGATGAACCAGACTGACAAGAACTTTAAACTCTGTTATTGCTCTTCCTTGACACATCCAACAAGTTAATTGTCTGTTTGCCTTCCTGTAATTACTTTAATTACATGCCATTAGTGACCATTAATAAATGCAAGTGTGTTTGTTTTTCATGAACCTTACTTTTCTTACTCTCTGTAGAACTCCATCAAAGCTTTCACATGTGGTCAAAATAGAAGGCGAGGCCAAAGAAAGCACATTCACATTTAACCTTTGGGGATAAAGTGAAAAATAAAAGATAATTTATGAATGGGCTAATTGTTTTTTTTGTGCTTCTGACACTGACCAGCATTCTCTCTATAGTGTTACAAATACATGCAGTGTGCTCATTTATAAGACAGAAAAAGTTAAAAGGGGTTGAGAAATAAAAGCTGCCTAATTGCTGCTATTATCTCAACCCAAAGAGAGAAGTGCTGTGTGATATTATGAGGATCGAAAAACCATTGAAGATTTTATTGATGGAATACTTTTGCTCTTACTTCAAACTACTAAAAATGAAGGTCATAATTTCAGTTTTTATGAGCATTTGATTGGGCATTTACATAGAAAGAGCTGAACTACGAGGAGACTAAGCCAATATTCTTTCTTTCACAGTTTACTAGATTACATCACAAGCTCTGGTATAAAACCGTTTATTCAGTATTGTCTTTTGGTCAGTTTTACCAATGAAGTCAGCTGCAAGCTTAGAAAATGAATTAAATGGATAATAGTAGAATGCTTCTCTGCATCGCACCATTAAAAAACAAAATCCTTGGTAAAAATGTTGAACTCTTTGGCTGTTTAATACTTACAGCATAATTCTTTTGCTTATTAAAACATTAAATAGACTTAATTTATTTATAATGATAGCAATATGCCCTTCTCCAAATAGAAGATGATGTTAATCCCCAATTACTAGAATTTGTGATATGAGGTTGCTTTTTCTTGTGAAAATAGGTTATGCCAGGCGATTCCTGGCCTTTTCTGCTGTAGACTAATGACAATTCCAGAGAGGAAGTTGGTCACATCTGAACCTGTGAGCTCTTTGTAGCTATGGAAAATCAGTTTAAATGTGTTACCCCATCCAGGTAAACCCAAGAAGGTGGCATCATTAATCACCCAGGTGTTCCTCATGACAGACTCTACCCAGGTTATTAGGATGAGACTGATAATATGATTTACCTGCAACTTCTGAGCTTCCTTGCATGAGTTCATTTGGTATCTGAAAATACTCATGTCTTTGGAAAAATAAAAACCCAAATACTGTAGTTATACACAGGGAAGGGATATATTTTCCTGAAAGTTTGAAAATATTTAATTGGTGACTCCAATCAATAAATAAATTAATATTTTAGGGAAATCAAAATATATTCCACATTATGAGACATAAGTTTTCTGACTGACCCACATTGTCTCCTCACTATGAACCTTTACTCATACAACATGAGCTTTTTACATGACTACTCAACATTTCTGCCGTCTTCTTCAATGGACAATGTATGTTTGGATGAGACAGATTTGCTGTTAAAGATGTTCATTTGCCCAAGGGTCCTCTGTAGAAGAGGGAATTGGGTATACTAGGAAAAAAAATCGAAGATGGAGTAAGATTTGTTTTAGGCTGGGGTGAATGGGATTAATCCATGGGCAAAAATTTTTTAAATTGATTTAAATCAGACAGCATACTTGGGGCAAGTTGACTCCAAACCTTATTCTTAGTGTTTGTTCCAAAATGACTTTAATTTTCTGTTGTTACTTTGTCATTTTTAAATTATTTTTTTGAGGGAGGGAGGTGGCTGTAAGGGACAAGAGCATGAGAGAGCAGTTCTAGATAGGACTCTAGATAAGTGGATGAAATAGTATATAATCCTAAACCATTTCCATAGATTTGTATTTAACTGAACCTGAAAATAACATACATCTAATTCTGAGATTCTTCACACACATAAAATTAGGATAATTAAGTCTATTTCTTTTTATCAAATGAAAGCTTATATATTAAAATTATAATTGTCATTTAGAATACTCTTAAATAAAACTTTCAAATGAGAAGGATAAAGCCCCTTCCAAACTGATCCTAAATAACATGTGAATTTTGATACTCTACCAGTCATGGAGTCTATGCTTCAACATATCACTAGTGTCAAGAGTAGACAGAGCTGAATGAATGAACGAAACATCGGAAATTCAGAGCCCTTTCCTACCTCCTTACTTTTTCCCTACATAATACCACCTCTGTCTGAAATGCCCAAGTCTCCTTTAAATCTAGACTACATATCACCTCCCTGTGAGACATACCTTCTCCAGTAGTTCTCTCTGTTCTATCCATACTTTGTACAAACTTCTACTACAGCTCCACCATTTAACAGGGTCATAGTGAATCATTTGAAGGAAGCGCTCATTGCTCATTTGGCTCACTTCTATTAGTCAGGTTAAGATTCATTGTACAATTTGTAAACTGACCCCAAAATATCAGGACTTAACTAAATATGACAAAGGCTTATTTCATGTTCATATGTTATGTTCAACGAAGGATCAACAGGAACTCTGCTCCATGTAATCACTCAGGAATCCAAGTTGATGGGGATTCCATCACCCTGTAGCTAAGCCATCCAAAATACATGCCCAATTCATTGTCATGAAATTATGCCACGAAATCATACCATCAAATTATGAAATACTGCATATGGGATTTCATTCCCTCAGTCTGTAAGTGACACACTCCTTATGCCCAATAATAAGTCATTGTCCAGATTTAGTTACAATGTCCTGTCTAATTGCAATGGGGTCTAGAAATATAGGGAAGCAAAAGAAACACTTGTTGAACATCACTGTTTTTCCTGACTATATTACTAAATATTGTTAACATATTCGTATTTCTTATCTACGGAAAAAAAATCCTAAAACTGGTATAGAATCACACAAGACCCAGAATAGCTAAATCAATGTTGAGAAAAAAATAAGAAAGCTGGAAGTTTCAAAGTATAACACAAAGCTACAGTAATGGTAGGGTACTGAAAAAAGATATATGTAACACTAATGAAACAAGTGGCATACAGAAATAAACACACACACACATATATTAAATGATTTTTTACAAGATTGCCAAGAATACACAAGGGGGAAGAGTACTCTTTCCAATAAATTGTTGGTGAAACTGGACACCAACAAACAAAAGAATGAAACCTAATTCCTATGTCATACATAAGTCATTCAAAATGAATGAAAGGCTTGAGTATGAACTGAAAGAGTAAGACTCCTAGAATAAAACATATGAGAAAAGCTTCATGATATTATTGTTGGTAATTTTAATTTTTAGATATGATACCTAAGTTGAGGCAATAAAAGCAAACTTAGATATTTGGGACTGACTCAAACTAAAAACAAAATGAAAGTAAGCAAGCAAGCAAACAAACTAAAAACTACACAGCAAAGGAAACACTCAACAGAGTGAAGAAGTAACTTATGGTATAGGAGAAAATCATTGTAAGTCATATAGCTGACAAAGGATTAATTTCCAAACACATAGGGGACTCCTACAACTCAATAGCCAAAAGTACAAACAACCCAATTAAAATATAGGTTAAGGAACTTGAATGAGCATTTCTCCAAAGAAGACATCAAAATAGCTAACAACTACATGGAAAGGAACTCAAAATCACTAACCATCAGGAAACTTCAAATCAAAACCACAATGAACTATCACCTTACATCCCTTACGATGACTGTAATCAAAAAAAAAAAAAAAAAAGTGACTGTTGGCAAGGATTCTGGAAACAGGAACCCCTATTCGCTGTGGCTAGGGAGGAAAATGGTTTAGCCAGTGTGGAAGGCAGTGTGGAGGTTCCTCAAAAAATTAAAAATGGAATGATCATAGGAGCCACCATTCTCATTTAGGGATAGAGATCCAAAACAAATGAAAATAAGGATCTCAAAAACTATCTTCATTCCATAGTCACTGCAGTTTTACCTACAGTGGACCTATGGAAATAACCTATATGTCTATTGGTGTATGAATGAATAAAGAAAATGCAGTATATGCTTACACAGAATACTATTCAGCTCTTAAAAAGGCTATTCTACCAATCGTGATAGCATGGATGCACCTAGATGACATTATGCTAAGTAAAATGTGTCAGTCATAGAAGTACAAATATTATATGATACAAATTATGAGGTATCTATAATAGTCAAAATTATTGAAGAAAATAGAATGGTGGTTATTGGGGGAAGAGAGGACGGGAAATAGGGAGTTGTTTATTAGGTAAAATTATTACAGTAAAACAAGATGAGTCAGTTCTAGACATTGGCTGTACAACATAGTATCTTCTGTTAATAATACAATTATTATCTCTTAAAAAGAGGGCAAATGTCATCTAAAGTGTTCTGATCACAAACGAAAGTAAAATGGAGGAAAAGGAAATGGAGGAAATTTTTGGAGATCATGGATGTATTTATCACCCTGACTGCAGTGGTGGCATCACAGATGTATGCCTATGTCCAAAATCATCAAATTGTATACATTAAACATATGAAGTTTTTCCCTCTGTCAACTATATTCCAATAAAGCTATGGAGAAACTCTTCTTAAACAGTGGGGAAACAAAACGATGAAGCATTAGAACCTGCATGCCTGTAGCACAACGCATAGATACCAAATGGCTTTAATAAAGACAGTACTTACTAGTGATGCTACATACACGAACATTTCATTGAGGTCACACAAGTCTCTTTGAGAAGAATCGTGTGAAGGAGACTCTTTGGAATTATGTAGCATTTACTGCAAAAAATACACCTATAAGTTTAAAATTTGTAAGTGAAAGAATCTCTTGATTCTCTCGATGAGATCTGGGATGCTTAGAGATAAAAGTATTGGTAGTTTTATGTACACGGTAATTCATGGGAAAATAGTAAGATCCTCAATCTACTGAACAAACATTCCACAACTAATCAAGTCATTTTACTCCTCAATCTACTTCTCTAAACTGAAAGGAGAGAGTGTTCTGGCTAAGAGATTTTGACCCCAGTGGCGACAGGGAGGGTCTGTCTTCCTCAACCTCAAGTAAGCCTGTCTCAGGCAGCCCTCTGGCTTCTTCACTCCACAAGCTTACAAACAAGGTGACAAGTTGACAGGAACTAAACCAGGATTCTTGGCCTTCTATTTTGCTTCATGAGCCAAAGGGAAAGGAGGCCACTTTCCAAGGTTCAGCCAGCTAGGAATTAAACCTCCTCCTCCTCCTCTGTTCTTTACCCTCTCCAGACAGCTTATAGACAGGCTTCTCTGGATTCTGCTTCTCCTGGCCAGCTGGGAAAGGAAAGGCCTTTATAGACCCATGTGAGTTCGCCAAAAGCCTTTTTGTTCCCCACTCAAGAGCCAGAATTAGGAGATTACAAAGCCACCATCACAAAATGGCCACTAATAGAGGTTTTAAGAGACCAAAGGGAAAGAAAGAATTCCTGGATCAAAGAGGAAAAAAGAAAGTGGTGAGTTTTTAGCAGTGTAGTCAAGTTTTCCACAGTTTGCTGATAATCAAAATCTTTTCCTTCCAAGGGAACCCAGGGAGGCTGGAAGACATGTTTCTGAAAATCATTCATGGACACATTTCATTTGTTTCATTTTATGAGCTTTCTTTTTGAGAATTAACCCCAATTCTCCAATGCATGAAAAATTTAAGTTGATACTTTACAAAGAGATATAAACATTGATACCAGATATTTGTTTCACATATAGACTTCCTGGAGACTTGATGAGAAAGCAGCTAGACACACTCATTCTTTCAGATTGTACTAATGTGCACCAGGGGACCCAAGCATGATTACAGGATTCGACCTGTGATGTGGACATTTTCCAAAGTTGGCCTGGCGTCTCTTGGCCCAGAAACCTCCCTGGCCCAGTCTCAGACCTTTCTCAAATGGTACTGACACTTTGATTTAGCCTGGTATTATCAAGGGTTCTACAAATCACAAATCTTCTCCATGTCAGGTTTTGACTGGAACCAAATCTGTCTGTACATCAGCCAAGGGGAAAGGCTTAGTGAGCAGCAGAAACACACAGTTGTGTGGCCAGTATGATGTCACCATTCCTTTCCACAGAGGACTGACTAGCTCCGCATATCACTTTTGCCCCTATCCCAAAGCCACCAACAGCATTAGAAATGTATTTTTCTCAGGCTGACCCTAGAGAAGAAGTATCATCTGAACCACTTTTCTAGGATTCTCCCATGACTCTTATAAAAACGGCACTCTGTAACTTCATTTACCTACACATTCTAATGGCAGGTCCTAGATAAAGTCAAAACATCGTCTTGAGATCTCTTTCCAGAAAAATGAAACTCTATTTATCATATGTCTATATATGGCTATTTGAATAAGGCAAGTAGTTTTTTTAACAGAACAAAAACACATTCAACCCTAAAAGTGAATCAGTCTTCTACTTGACTACAGAATCCATTTGCAATGATCAAATCAACATTTTTCAGCTTTAACAATTTGAAGAGGCAGTCTTCACCCAGCATTCCTTTACATACATGTGTCTCCTTTAATCATCAATAAAACCTGATTATATCAATGTTAATAATATTTTCTAGATGAGGGTGCTCAAGCTTATGAAAGATGATTATGTAATAAGATCAGCGTCACATGGGTTTTAAGAGATGGATTTGATTTCAGGTGTCTTTGTTTATAAATCTCCTTTTTATCTATATCAAGGCATTCACATTTCTCTAATATAATTCTGGTACCATTTTGGATGAAATGGAATAATATGACTGGGAAATAAGTAAAACCGTTCTAGCATCTTCACAATTGCCTCCACATTTCCTTTACCTGTATTGTATAGTGGGTTTTCATACAAGATTTTCCTTAAAGATAAGAAAAATTGTAACAGAGCACACCACATTTGTAGTAGTATTTCATCCTCCCTACATTAGAAAAATTCTAAGAGCCAACAGAGTAATATGTGATGGCTGAGGTATCTTCTAAGGATAAGATATCTGAGGCCTCCTCTGGCACATTAATCGATTCCTATGTTAATTTACTAGACAATCAGAGATGACCCCCTATACTCTTTTGCAGCCCAAATTCTGTCTTATAAGTCAAAATATTAATTAAGAAAAATTACAATGACTCAATTTCAGACTCTTGTAATATCTTTTCTGATTAGGAGAAAATATCAAATTTCCTCTGTCCTTGTAATTTAGGTAAGGATAGGCTATTGATAAGTGAGACAGGAGAATGTCTAATCTTAATATGCCACTAACTACCTAAGTAATCTTGGAAAACCATCTCCAACCTTGGGCTGAAAATTTTGAAAATGCCATCCATCTTTAACACTTTTTTCATTTCTTTGTAAAATAGGGGATATCAAAATGCATAAGCTGCTAGAACCCGTTCCTCTGTACTATTCCAGTAGCACTTGGGGCCCTTAAAGGATGAAAGGTGCAGTGCTAAGGTTTATGGCCTTAAAACTTAGCTTTTATAAGTAAATGGTCCCCCATATCTCTCTCTCTCTCTCTCTCTCTCTCTCTCTCTCTCTCTCTCTCTCTCTCTCTCTCTCTCTCTCGCTCTGTGCCTGTGCTGCGTGTGTGCGTGTGTGCGTGTGTGTGTGTGTGTGTGTGACTTGAGGTTATTTATATCAGGACTTTTCTTCCTTACTTCTGATTTGTCAACCTCAGATGTTACTATCAGACCTTTCCTTAACAGCTATGCCTATCTTCTTCTTCAGAAATAAACTCCCAGATAAAAAACAAAGAACAAAATCAAAAGTAGCTCACCTTAGGGTAGTCTAGTCCCTCTTACTTAGACCCCACCCACAACCTAGCTCAAAAACCAAGTATAACATGGGCCGCCAATCCAAGATGCTCTCTACTGCCCCCTCATGGTCAGTCAGACTTTTTCTGAAAATAAACCTTTCTATCGGTGCAGACCCTGGTAAAATTAATTATGAAGGGTCACATCCACCAGAACAACAGTCTTTATAAAAGAAGTTGAAACATAAGGGTTGAAAATAACAAGAGAATTACTAAAAGAATTGTAATTTTAGGCAATGTACATATCAGCACTCAATTCAAGAAATAAGTAAAAGTGACTTAGAGAAAGAATCCTGAATCAGAAGTCCCATTTTTGTTTTTTAAAGGAGCAGGAATTTTTAAAATACTAGAATCTTGAAGACACATTTATAGGTATCAACAGTTAAAACTGCACTAAAAGTCGGCAATCATTTCAACACAATCATCATGACCATCTATACCTAGTCTGTACAAGCGTTGCTGTGATATTCATTCAGCCACTCTATATCACTGTCTCTGTTTGAAAAGAACAACTTATGACCTGATCCTACTCTCTTAAATATTCGTAAGGCAAAACGGTCATATGTTCCAGTCAATTAATAGTCTTTCTTTGGCACTTGGTTGCTTTTTCTTTTGTCAGTGGGTTATAATCATGAGTACTTCCCCCTACCCACACCATGAGTTGCCTTGCTGTGTCAATTGCCTGACAGACCACATGGCCATTACAATACATGAATTTGGTTACAGAAAGTGTACACTTTACATTGATTTCAATTTGGACGCATTTCCACATTTCCATAAAGCATTTTTGGTGTATGGCATGCAGCAAACTGTCCTGGATTGTTATTCAAAATGGTGTTCTTGATGCGGTACTTCTATTATTTCTCTTTATTCTTCTTCTGTTGTACTTTCTAAATGGATAATGAGTCTTTAAAAAATCACAATACAACTTGATTTTTGATCTATACTAAATCAAGAATCCAGTCTAAAAACCTAACCCAAACTGACCATTTAGTTAAGCAGGTCTCTGCCAGTATGAGGTAAAAAACCCATTTCAGATGATAAATATTTCCCTAAGAAGAATGAAAGTCCTAGGTTAAATTAAATGATAGTATATATGTGTGAAAGAGACACAACTGCAAAAGATCCATGTCTTACTGTTAGAAGTCTTGATCTTCTTTAGGGTTCCAGGTTGTCAATCTGTGATCCAGGACTCCACATTCTATAGAAAATAGGGGGGGAAAAGTGGGGGTGGGTGGGAAGATATTGAGATGCTATAAATGCAATAAAAATATATTGCCTGCAGCCTACTAAAGAAAATAAATTGGAATTTGATTCATCATTTCAGTTTAAGCAATTCCAGGTCTTTAATGAAAAAGATATTCACACAAAATTCCTATGTAAGCCAACAACCTCTTACAGAGCCTTTGTTATTATAAGCACACAAGCCCATGATAGGTGAAACAAAGACATGGAATGAAGTAACACTATGGCACATTTGACAACATTTCTTTTCAACAATTCTGATGAATTTAAGAGGAATTTATGGTACAGGTCAAAGTTTCTCTAACCTTGGCTAGAGTTTCCATTTACCTGCTTAGAGGTAAAATGTTCCCTTTAAAAACGGCTTTAAATTTAAGAATGATTCTAGTTTTTAAAAATCTTAAGTAAATAATAGCACTTTTGATATATCAACCTAGGAAAAACAATGAAGGTAATAGGTAGATGACTGAGTTTGCAAAACACTACTTATAGAAATAAGAGAGGTCATCATATATAGGAGATTGGAAGCAACATGAAGATACTGTCAAATATTTCTTTGTAAACTTACATCCAATATCGAGCACAGTGCATGGCATATAGGAGATACTTGATAAGTATTTTTAAAATAAATGAACAGAAATATCTTCTGGAGCATCTGGAAAATATTTAGATGACTGAACTGTTGATGCGCTTTATAATTCCAACATCTAGTACAGGTCCTTGATCTAACCATCCTCCATGAGTACTTGTTGAGTATATAATTGAACAGACTAAAGTGTCTTTACTTATTAAATAAATTTAAGGAAATTCCTCAAAAAGAAAAAAAAAACCACTAAAGACCATTTTGATATTCCTATTTACCCCCCTCCCCCCAAAAATCCACAAAGCGATAGTTCTAAAAGTCTAGGCAAGAGGATCCCAAGGAAATAGATATACCCAAGGTACAGACAATAAAATGAGATTCACTGATATAAAGTCTGTAAATAATTTAAAAACAGTAATATATCCAATTAAAAGTTTATGTACTTTTTAATATCGCTATGCACTAACAATTCTGTCATGTCAGTGATGAAATATCCCTCCTTACTGGACAGAGAGTTCCCACTGTCCCCAATCGATACACCACTGAGTTCAGAAAATATGGGCTATTTACCTAAATTAAGCAAGAAATTATACTCATGAGGACATTGTCAGTGAAGGTCTCTGTACCCAGAGACCTCAAGAGTTCAAGGATTGATGGAAGAGTAAATCTAAGATAACTTTTCTACAGAGGAAATTCCAAGGATCCTGGACAGGGTTGAGTAGAAGGAGTTTGTCTGGGAAATTATCTTGAATGGCTTTGCAGTTCTAAAGGTAAGTGAATACAGCTCAGAGGCAGGATGACTTCCTCTGGCCTGAGCATCTAGAAGTTGAGGATAATTTCCTCTGTACCATTCAAACATGAATTTGGATATTGGCCATTGAGCTACACTTTGATCATTGTTATAAACAATAACCAAGAAAAAGTCCTGTTTTAATACTTGCTTAGCCTATTAACAGAAAGTAATATAAACTAAGAGGTGTGACGAGTAGGTGGTACTTGGGAAAGTCTTGAAGCAGCACCTCTTGTTATCCCCACCTTTGCCCTGAAGTCACTCCCTCACTTTGTGTCTAGTGTAAGCGCTTTCAGGATTGTCATCTTGGTTGACTGTGGGCCTCGATGACTTGTCTCCCTCCTCAGATCCCAGCATTTCTTCTCTTAAACTAAAGCTACACGTTTGATGATTCTTGCTGTCACTCCTTGATCCCTTGCTGAGCTAATGCTCAGGATTTAAGCCACTTGTCTCTGGATCATTTTATTATCTGTTTAATAACAATGGTTGAAATAGCCTCCATTTCTGTTAATACTGTTAACTCAAGCCTAATCTTGTTATCGTGAGAAAATTATGATCAGGGAAGCCATTGCTAGCTAGACCTGATTTTTCAACAATGAAGAAACATATATACACATATATACATGTATATACATATATACATATATATATATATATATAGTTTCAATGTGATGTAAATTACAAATGAGATTGAAATTGTTGATTTCCTTGATCACACACTATTTCCAAAAAGAAATCATTTGAGTCTAGTGCAACAGCTAACAAACAGTGGCACAGACCATTATTTATATAAAATGCGCATAGGCCTATGTGCCTCCCAGCACCCTGACATAACCTTTTGCTGTCTCATCTGGAACTCATAAGAAACCTGTTGGCATTATTTTCTATTTTACACTAAGGCCTATAGAAGCAAAGAATCTTCCCAGATCACATAGCAAGTAGGAGAAAAGTGGTTCAAACTCATCTTCTTTCTACTTACATCTACTAAATGGCACCAATGCTGCCAGGTTATGTCCTACTGAAACTCTTGATGACAGGAAATGATAACTTTCTCTAAGCACGCTAGTAGGGTAAGAGACAATGTCCTAATCCTAAGCAAAATGCCATGATGTGTATAAAGGACATGATGAAGCTAGAGAAAAAACAAACCCTCGCCGATTTCCCATGTATCCAGATCAATTCTGATACATTTACTCTAATTTAACAGCTTTTCTATGTCTCCTCTACTTCTAAGTCTCCCATTAGCTAATATTTTCAGGTCCCCCCCCCCCGCCCCCCGCACATTTGCCATCTTTCCTACATTCTCAGCCTTCAAGTGTTTAATGAGAACACACTGGATATGTCAATCCACCTTCTCTAGGATGCATTTTCTAGCAAGCATTAGCATAAATACCAACATGTTTACCTCATAATTACTTTAATTCCCTTGGCCCCAGCCAGACCTGGTGTGTGTCAATCCACAATGATTTCAGGGGTAAGGGATGATTACTGGTCCATGAAACATAAATTACAATAAATGCTTGGAAACTTGGCACGCAGTTTCTGAACCTATCTCACAAGTCTGCGTCAGGGAGGGCACCAAGCTTTGATGTTGATGCTCGCAAATCAGGATTCTCTAAGTCTTCAGGATCTCATTTATAAAACAAAGATCAAAGTTCTATCTTTATCTTTTCTCCATGAAAATTTGCAAAGATGAACATTTTGGCTTCTGAAAAGCATGTCAAAAAACCCTGTTTTTCTCTGGAGAAAACCACTAGGTAAATATTATTATAGAATTGGCAAGACCCTTTTCTGGGTTTACGACAAAGTCAGGGACTTTCCCTTTCATAAGCTGTAAAGGAGATTAGCAGAAATAGCAGTGTTGCAAAGCAAGTACTTAGGAAATAAGAATTGTAAGCGACACATGGACAGTTATTTACAAGCACACGAACATACAAGGATATGTATTTAGGGGATTTTTATTAATAACTGGTCAACTAATTATGCCAAAGGTTGAAGTTAGAGGTTTGTTTTAGTGACTGCAGTTTTATGAGGATTTTTCCCCATTTTTTCTCATATAATAGAAATCTACATATTCATTGATCAAAGCATGTTTATTGCCTTAACATGTGCAAAGTCCTGTGAACACAGGTTAGAAAACCTTGTTTTGTTGACCACCTATCATGCTGCAGGGACATTTACTTAACTGTTTGTGAGAGGTGGTGGGGAGCAGGGAGGGGAGGTGTAGGAAAAGGAGAGAAATAATATTTTTCTGTCTTTCGTCTCAGCTCTTCTCATCAGCAGAACTCACACATCTCTGGCAAACTTGTGAAATTATCTTCTATTTGCACAAGAAATTTAAAAGCCTCTTAAGAGCACTAATTCAGAGAAATCCACTTGGGCTAAGACAATGTCTCATCTATCAGTTCATGGGGCTGTACCTTTGATTTGTGTTCTGACCTAATTGTGCATGGATTCATATACAAGGGACTCGTCTTTAAAAAGGTGTTTAAATTACACAGGAGCAAGCGAAAGAAAGCCTATCCACCTGGCAAGGGTTCAGGGTTGTCTGTGCACCTCGAGGACCACCAAGCATACAATGGCTCATACAGGCACCGGGAGAGGGTCGTGGATGGGCCACACCGCAGAGGCGCAGCACGCCGTGAACCACTCAGCAACCTGCAGCACCTCACGCCAGTCCTCTAGGGAAAGTGAAAAGCAGCCCCAGCTGTGGATTATGCTGCCAGCAGTTTTGGGGGTGTCGGGAAGCAGGGCTTTGGCATGACCTGTGCATGGGTAGCACTGGCTTGTAATGAAGCAGAAAAGACAAGTGTCACCAAATACACCTGGTGCAGGAAAATGGGGGAGTGGGACAACTAACGTTCTATGATAACTGAATGCTTTTCTCATGAGCACATATGAACTACTTCTAGGAACAAGGTACTTCAGGAACTGAATTTATTGCAATAGGAGTGGGTTTTTTCATCCAGAAAAACATTTTGTTGGTCTTTATACACAGCTGCAGAAATGTATTTTACATGGAAAATGTACTTAATAGTTGTGATGATGAAAGGTCATTGTACCCATCGTACTGAGGAAAAAGTGTATAAAACGCAAAAAATAAAATCTCTGGTTAAGGTCACTGTATAGGCTGAATGGTGGTCCCTAAAACGGTACCCCTGTATCCTAAACTCTTTCACCCATGAAATAATTTTATATGGCAAAGAGTGATTAAGTTACAGATTTTCAAATGAGAAGTTTATTCTGGATTATCCAGGTAAGCTCTAAATGCAAGCATATGTTTCCTTATAAGAGAGACAAAGAGAATTTGAGGATGGACACACAGAAGAGAAGACATACAGAAGAGGAGACAATGTGATAACAGAGGTGAAGATTGGAGGGTTGGGGCCACAAGATGAGGTATGCCTAGAGCCATCAGACTCTGAAAGAGGGAAGAAACAGATTCTCCTTCAAGTCTGCAGAGGCATATGTCCTCTTCCAGCACCTCAATTTCAAACTTGTGGTCTCCAGAGCTGTGAGAGAACACATTTTTGTTTTAAACCACCCTGCCTGGGATAATGTGTTACAGCAGCCACAGCAAACTAATACCCGTCACTCAAGTAACTGGCAAGAGGAGGAGACATGTCTCAGATCTCAACTGGTCTGATAATAAAATCTGTCTCTTTCAGCCCCCAGCAGTATGCCATTAATATAGGCTGTGATCATATAGCTCCTGAGTCTTACAAGACACTTGTCATTTGTTTCAGTCAACATCACCACCTATTTCAAAAGACACTAAAAATACTAGACAGGTTAAGAATTAAACAGATGTTCATGTTGTATGGGTCTTAACTGTTGAATCAAGAGAACTTGCTATGAGCAGAAATGATCAAGAAAGACTTGATGAAGGAGGGAGAAGGCTTTAAATTGTGAGGAAAAGTATGCACATATCGGGCTAATTGTGAAGGACCGAGTAGAACATCATGGGGTCTCTGAAGAACAGCTTAAGCAATATTTCAAGGGGAAAATTACAAGTCTCTTGCAGAGTACACAGTATAACCCAGCTTGCAATTGAAATTCTCATACTAAAATGAAAATCTAATTAGATTTAGATTCTGGTTGTTTCTGTTATTGCTGTAGTGAATTGTTACTGTCCCTTCTGGAATCTGAAGTATTCTTATTTACTTACTGAAGATCTTTTCCTTTAAAAAAAGAAAAAAAATCCTCCCATATCAAGTTTATTATTGAATTGGATTTGTAGGTACATCTCTTTGTGGTCAGGCATTTTCTTCCTGTCCACGTGCCTCTCTCAATGCCATCTGTTTTGCTAAGGGATTTAATGAATTAGAAGCCAAATCGGCAACAAACAGGACCACAGACAGGATTCTCAGAAAAGAGGAAGAAGAATTTTACTCCACCCAAGGTGAATTAAATTAATCTTTGCAAGATATAACATTACCTGCATTCTTGCCTAACCTTAATAATGAAAAAGAGAGGCCTTTCATCTATTCATTGAAAACAGAGTAATCACAATTTGCTATGGCTCACAGAAAAAGGAAAAACAATAAACTACAACAAGTAATGTGTATTCATTTTATCTGAGAACCCAAAGAACTTGGTAGTCTTAACTCCAGTTCATTACAGCCAACGAGTTAATCTCTGATGGCAGAGAAGAAAGAAATATGTTTATGTGCAAGGCAGCAAGGATGTTGTTCTAGATCAATACTCCCAGGCACTGCAGGAAAGAAGCTCAGTTTTGCAAAAACACCCATATATTTTCAGCCCAGAAAAGGCAAGGACTGGGGACACTTGAGGTACAGCATTCATGTTGCAGAACTGCTGGTCAAGCAGCAGATTAGCGCTAAGGCACAGTGTCGGGACTGTGGGGAACAAAGACCTTTAAAGCATTATCGCTGCCTTAAATATCTAGTTGGAGAGATGAGACATCATGTTTTAAATCTTAAATAATAGCCCCAAACAATCAAAACAAAAAGAACTCCAAGTAAGAGCTGAAAACAACAACAACAAAAAAAACACACAAGACAGGCCACGTTTAATTTTCAATAATTACTACAAGATGCCAGGGAAATGGAGAAAACATATCATACTAGAGTGGTCTGGACAAGCTTCATAGAAGTACTAAGATCTGATATGAATTATGCTAAATGGACGTAAAAGGCAAAACAAAATCAGTATCTGGAATCACCAAATGGTGCCTTTATGACTATTGAATATACTGTGGTAATGCACAAGCACTGTCTTGCTCATGGGGCAGGATCAAATCTGGTCTGTACTGATTCAAGCCAATGCACATCTGCAGCTTTTTTCTCCCATTGCAGTATAAATGTGAGTCTGCAAACAGAAATACATACAGATATATGTGTATACATATACATATACATATGCATGAACATACACATGGTCCTCACATATTTTACAAATGTGTCCTGCAAGCGGTAGTTCTCATCTTCTGGACTTTATCCTTTTGGGCTATTTACATGTATTGACCTTAGCTAATCCTTAAAATAACATGTGAAGACCAGACTTTCATTCTGAATAGAATGACACATCCAAGGGCAGAAAGCAATTGGATTTCCAAGAAGAAGCCTCTTCCTAAATTCTATCCACCTCATTTTATAAGTAAGACTTTACTTAGAGTTATTATCATGAATAGCAGTATTACTTTTAATGATGGACAGACTCTCATCCGATATCAGTGTAATATTGTCATTTATCTAATGTGATAGATAAACCTCAGATTCTAGTTCTACTAGTTTGAACTTACTATTTATCCATCAAATACTGTAGAAAGCCTGCTTTATACTAACCAGTGTTTTAGGCACTGCAGATATAATGGTGGGGAAGAGAGCACAAGGTCTATGTGTCTACGAAGCTTATGTGTATGCACACACATATAATACTTGTCTGTGTGTTTGATACACAGACAGTAGACAAGCACTCCAATGACTAAAGGTAATTCAGATTGTGATGTATCTGCTCTGTAGAAATAATGACGGTGTGATGAGATGGAGAGAGACTGGGGTGGTAGTGGAGATGTTTTAGCTGGTGTGGTCACCAAAGACCTGTCTGATCTCCAAGAACTGAATGAAGGCAGTGAAGCAAAGACCAAGTAAACTGGAGATAGGTCCAAGCAGAGAGAGGAGCAGGTACAAGGGATGGGAATGAACTTGTTCAAAGAGCATTAAGAAGGCCAGTAAGGTGGGGGCGGGGTGGGGGGTTGGAAAGAAGCAAGAAGAGAAAGTAGAAAGGCATTGGACACATGGGGCCGTAAGGGCCACGGAAGGTACTCAATATGACTGTTTAGGCAAATAGCTAAAATAATTTCATAAGACCAAGGCAAATTTAATTGACTTACTTTCTCATTATACGTGCTGTTAAACTTCAAGATACTAATGGGTAATAAACATTTTAGATATTTATTTGTAATATATACTAAAAATGTAACAGATACCCAAACTAGGACTGGTTTATACAGTTCGATGACACTATCACAGTTTAAATGATATCACAGTTTATGAGATTTTGGAATATATTTCAATACCCCTTTCCTTTCACTCACAATATTATCTACACAAACGTTTGAAAAACAGAGCGGGGGTGGGGGGCATCCATAATCATATAATACTAACAAACCACCTGCTTTCCATTTTCTTCACTCCTTCTCATACTCTACCCTCAAGCGCAGAGCACTGTGGTGTCGTTTTAATCATAGCACATAGACTATTTTCCTTCAGTGCTTTCAAAGCACATTTAGACCAGAGTACTTATTATTTTTTAAGATTTGGTCACTGTCAAGAAGATTTCTCAGGCAACTCTAAATAAGCCTAGCTAACTGGGCTTCATTGATCACGGCTTGTAATGATTTTCCCCTTCTCGTTGACTCAATCTTCACTTCTTATCAAAATTGGCCTTCCACAGTAAAAAAGGACTTGAGAGAAAAAGTAATTTCTGATAAGCAGTAATGAGTCCGACTCCTTCTTTCTGGGATCCTTGGGTATAAAAATTAGATTCTAAGTAATTTCTAAATAATTTCTGAGAAGTCACAGGAGAATTCCTCCTCTTGGTTAAGTGTCATTTCAAATGAGAAGATCCAGCTGTGGGATGGCTAATTAGAAGACTTTAACCTCACCTAACTATGTCGAACTAAACCTAGAAAACAGACATTTTTCTTAGCTTTGTGTAAGATTTTAAAACTCCCTGACTTGGGGATTTTAATATAGGGATGTAGAAAGCTTAAAAGGTCAATGGAAGAGTTAGTGGAATTGATTTTTAGGAATGGATTTTATTTCATAAATATGTGTTATTTAGGAAATTGAAATAGAAGGACTAAATGGAGTATATTCTGCACAACTATGCATTTTCCCCCAGATAGTTATCTCTGGTATTGCCATAGAGATGGAATTCTTTTAATAGAATTTAATAGTGTTTTCACCATTAATTGTTAATAGAGTCTAGAATTGGTTTAAGTGGAAGGCTATAAGGCAATAAAAGGAGAAAATCTATTATTTGTTGTAAGGTTATTTTACAAGTTTTTAAATTTAAATATTTCCTCTTGCAGATGCCACAAGAATTTCTAACTTACAGATGCACAATTCTTGATTCCTATGCTTATAGTCCCAAATGTTACTCCAAGGTCTTTCCTCCTCTCGTAAATTACCATACACGCAGAGCCAAATCAAACCAGATCTCTCTTGATTCTTCTCTTTCGCTCAGATTCCCCTTCAACTCTACCCCTCGCTGAAGTCCTATTGACCCAATCTACGGAATCTATCACATGGCTGCAATCAAGAAGTTGCTGCGTTATGTGCTCCTCTGAAGGCTCAACTGGAAAGAATCCAAGCTTATTCATATTATTGACAGAATTAATTTTCTTGCATCTGTTTCACTAAGGGGCCTGGCTTTTTACTGGCTCTTTGGTGGCTCTAGCCTGAGGCAACTCTCAGACAATAGGGGATACCAGAAGTTCTTGAATGCTATCTATATGTTCTTGTCACATGGGGTTCTCCAACATGATCAGTTACTTCATCAAGTGCCACCTCCGCCCCTGCCCCAAGAGACTCTAGCTCCCATCTTCTAAGACGGAGATTCATATAACATAACATGACATCTATCACCTTTGTCATATAACGTAAGTTAATCGTCAGTATGGTCCCATAAGCTTTACCACATATAGTAAGAAACAAATTACAGTTACTACCACACTAGAGGGTAGGGGATGACACAAGGATTGAACACTTGAACACAAGGAGGTAGGAATCACTGAAATATATCTTAGGGTCTGTCAGACACATTTTTATTGATATTCTTTATTTTAGTTTATTATTATTTTTGGTTCATATCCTCATTATTTCCTTTCCTTTCCTTACTTTGATTTAAATCCTCCTGACCCTCCATTTTCTTCAGATGGAAGTTTAGGTCATTGATTTGATACCATTCTTCTTTCCTAATAAAGATGTTTAATAGTATATATTTTTTCTACAATCACTGTGATCATAGCATGCTATGTGCTTTTATTTGTCATGTTTCTACCTTTATTCATTTCAAAATACATACTGATTTCCTTTTTGATTACTTTTTTGAAACATAAATTAATTAGAGGTGTGCTATTTCATTTCCAATTAGTTGGGAATTTTCCCTTTATTGCTATTGATTTCTAATGTAATTCCAATATGGTCAGGAAATATAGTTTATATATCTGGAATTCTCTATGTCTTTTAAATAAATTTTATTGAAGGAACATTAAATTATAACCATATAGGTTTAAGGTTTACATCATAGTAAATCAACATCCGTATAGAATACATTAAGCTCATCACTATTTCAGCTTTTCCTTCACTATACAATTAATTCCCTCTACCCAGTTTGTCCAACCACCCTCCCCCTTCCCTTCTTGAATTGATTTTTTTTTTTTAGACTAACAGTCTATTTTTTTTTTTTATGTATTTTATTTATTTGCTTGGGATCTCTATATACCACATATGAGTGATGCCATATGATATCTTTCATCTTCTTGCCTGCTTCACGGAGCTTGATTCCCTCCAGGTTTTTTTTTAAATGAAAAAGATGTTCTATAGTCAGATTATTGTCTCTCTTGGAAAATGATCCATGAGAACTTGAAAAAAATTCTATTTCAGCAGAATTTTTCATAAATATTAATTAGGTTAAATTGATTAATAGTATCAAATACTCTATGTTTATGTAATGTACAGTTTCTATTATTTATTGAGAAAGTTAATTATTGAATTTTCCAACTATGACTGTAGACTTCTCTAATTCTTCTGCTTCACAGGAGAAGTTTTTGTTCCATGTATTAGGAAGCTCTATTTATAAGTGCATAATTATTTAGGATTGTTATGTTCTCTTAAAAAAATGACCTCTTTGTTATTATGAAATAATGTTCTTTATCGCTGGTCATACTCTTTTGTTGCTGTTTTTAAAGGAAAGGTGTAGGCTGGAAGAGAAAGGAGGAAGAAGCATCTTTATTTAATTTATTTTTTAAATCGCACTAATTGTTTTCCCCCTGGACCAGGGACTCAAACCCAGGAGTATGTGGTTTGCTCCTTCAGAGGTGCTTGACCTAACCACTGTTTCATGAGGCCCCGCCTGTTTATATTATTTTTCTGATATCAATATAGCCATTCAGCTTTCTTTGAATTAGTGTTATCATGGTGTAACTTTTTGTATGATTTTACTTTTAATAAATGTATGGTTTTATATCTAAGAATCACTTCTTGATTCATCACATCTTGAATCTTATTTTTCTATTCAGTCTGATAAACTTATTTTTGATTAGGTGTTTAATTCATTTACATTTAGTATAATTATTGGGGTCATTGTATATAAATCTAGCATGCTTTTCTTCGGTTTATGTGCATCCTTTTATTTCCTTTCTCCATTGCTAGGGACTGAATGTGTCTCTCCACCTTCAATTCATATGCTGAAGCCTTAACCTCCAATGTGATGATATTTAGAGATAGATTTTGGGAAGGAAATTAGAATTAGAGTGGGTTATGAAATGTGGTCCTCATTGTGGGATGTGTGAACTTAAAAGAAGAGAAAGTGAAAGATCTAGCACCTTCTCTCCACAAGGAAAGCCCAAGTGAAGGCACAATAAGAAGACCACATCTTCAAGCAGGAAGAGAGCTATCACCAGGTACTGGATCTACAGATGCCTTGATTTTGAGCATCCTAGCCCCAAGACTAAGAAATAAAGTCTTGTTGTTTAAGCCACTCAGTCTATGGTATCTTGATATGGTACCCTAAGAAAAATAAAGCATCTACTTTTTTTTCTGCTATCTTTTGGAATAATTGTGCATAATCACAAATCATTTCACTTTATAGCCCTTGTTGACTCATAAGTTACAACTCTTTCTTAGTAGTTGCTTTAGGACTTATAATACATAAATATTTAACATGTCATCACCTAACTTCAAGTAATATCATTCTAATTCATTTAAAGTAAAAGATTATTCTAAGAGTAGACAACCATTTCTCCTCTACCAATTATTCCACTGTTCTTGTTATATATTTTACTACTATATATGATAAAAACCTCAGTATGTCAGTATTATTTATGTTTTATAAATAACCAATATTTTGAAGATATTTTTAAAATAAGAAAAAAGTATTTTAATATAATATATGCCTATATGTTTACCATTCTCAGTACTCCTGATTCCTCTTTGTAGATTTAGAGTTCAGATTTTGTTTATAAAAGTCCTTATTTTGACTTTTGTTTTTGATAGATATTTCTGCTGGATATAGATTCTAGGTTGACAATTTTGCTCTTTCAGTACTTTAAAGATGCTTCTCTTCTCTCTTCTGATTAGATTTGTTTCCAGTAAGAAGTCCACAGTCATCCTTATCTTTTCTCTCTATATGTGCTAGATCTTTGAATTTTCCTTTGGACACATTTAAGGTGCATGTTTAGGCAATTTGATTATGATATACCATGGTGTGGATTTATTCATGTTCCCTCTGGGATTTGCTCATTTTTTGGATAGCTGGGTTAATGTTTTTCATCAAATATATAATTTTCACCCTTTATTTCCTTAAATGTTTTTTTTTTTTTTTTTTTTTTTTTTGCTTCTCTTCCTTTTGAGAAATCTAACAACAAATAAATTAGACTTCTTGTAATTTTTCTGCACTTTACTGTGGCTATTTATTTTTTTATTGTTCAGCCTTTTTTTTCTGTATGCTTAACTGTTATTTTCTATACTCTTATCTTTATATTTATTATCTTTTCCTTCCGTATTGTCCATCATCTGGTAATCCCACCCTAAGCATTTTTAAAACCTGTTATTTTTCATCTATTTTATTTTACCTTTCAAAATATCTTTCATGCCTCTTCTTAACCTATTCAACTTTTAATTTTGTGGTAAGCATATAAAATATACTTATAATATATTTCTAATATCCTTGTATATTAATTATTTCATCTGTGTCATTTCTCAGTCTTTTTGTATTTATTTCTCTTTTGGGATGACTTTTCCTGCTTTTTTGGTTATACAAGTAAATTTTTATTAGGTGCCTTGCATACAAATTTAACTTTTTTTAATGTAATTTTTGGATGCTGGATATTTTTATATTGTGTTATATATGATTAAGCTTTGTTCTGAGCCTCAAATAAATATTTTTTGGTAAGCTTTTTAAATCTTGCCTATAAACTTGTTATGGGAAACCAGAGCAGTCTCAAGTCAATATTTTACCACTACTCAGACAATACAATTTTGAGTTCTTTACCCAATGCCCTATGTATTACAAGGATTTTCCACTCTGGCTCATGTAAGTCCTGTGTGATCTCTTGGCACATTTTTTTTTTTTCGTGTCCTCTCTAGTTTCTTTGTCCAGATATACTGCTTTTACCACATCACCGTGCTGAGCAGAACACAGTGAGGAGAAGCACTGAGAATACTTTGGGGTTCTCAGAAGTTCTCTCTCTGTGGTTTACTCATATCTAGTACTCTGATCTGCAAAATTCTAGCCACTTTGATCTCTCTGAATTCTCAATTCCATCTCCTCTGTTCAGGAAGATTACTAGTATATGTTTGAATTGTTCTTTCTTGGGAATTCTTGAGTTAGTAAGCTAAGACAATGATAAGACTTGCCTCATTTTTTTTCCCTTAATGATTGTCTTACAATGTCTATTATCCAATATCTTAAGATTATTGTTTTGTGTATGTTATACATGTCTTTAGTTGTTTAAGGTGGGTACATAAATGTGATCTCATCATTACTAGAAGTGAAGTGAACAGGAATCCTTAATTTTTTATTTTCATTTTTGCCATGTCTTCTTTTGGCAATCTGTTGAAATCTGTTCATGCTTGGCAGTTTATAGCTATCAAATTCATATAATCAAAGTACTGAATAAAGTAAATCAATTACCTAGAAATGTATATATCGAAATGTTTTAAAATAATTGTTACTGTAATATTTGTGTTTCTTTATCTAAAACACTTTCAAGTATTCTAGCAAAAGTTCTAATATCTCTCAAAATTCTAAGCAGTGTTAAGTATAAGTAATATTTCCAGGTATTTGCAACTGTATGTGTTATGAAAATATTTGTAGTCTCTATTGGTAACAAAAGCACAAGACTCCTAATACTACTGAGATTTGGATTCTTAATTCACAACTGAAGCAATCTTTCAGCTAGAAGTTAGTGAAAATAAAGATGAATTTTTTTCTTACTCAAGTTATGGACCATTGCAAGGACCATAAATGTCTATGAACCCTATGATAAGAAATATTATTATTCAGAAAAATCTCTGATTCTTTAATTTGGGGGATTAAGTCATAGATCACAGAACTGATGTTTCCAATAGCTAGGTTTCTTAAACTTGTTGCCAATTTTTATTCTCATTGTTAGCGAGAGCTTTAAAAAATAGTATAAATGGGATAATAGATAAAACACCAATGTTTTAGGCACCCGGTAAGCCCACAATATCCACAAAATGGTATTATGTATTAATCATCATCACCATAATTATCATGGGGAGGCACTTGATAGGGAGGTGTGGGCGGGTGAAAGCTTATGTAATATGAGCTTCCCTAGGAAATAATATGAGTACCTTTCCTAAATAAAATCAATTAAATGTTTTCCTTTTGAGATGTTTATAAATCTGACTATGAGCACATTACTAGGATCTCTACTAGAGTTTTGAAGCCACCTTGGCAAGTAAGGATTCCTGAAATTAAGGTTCACTAACTTCTGCTTCCAATTGACATTTTTCTCTTCTTCATCTTCATATTTCTTATCAGTTAGTCAGGAGGTCAGAGAAATAGCTTGGCCCTTGCTTAAGGCAGAAGCAATGGTGTGGGGAAATGTGGAGGAATGGTGAAGGACAAATGGACTTCCAGGTCAGACCCACCAGAGTTTGGAGCCCTACAGTGATGTTTGACTCAGGAAGGATTTATTTTCCGTGTTCCCAACAGCAGGTGTGTTGGAAGGTCAGTGATAGAGAACATAGTGAAGGAAGGGTTATGTTACTCCTTGTGCTATTACCATCACCTGGCAAAGAGCACAGAGTGGATGCTCCCTGGAAAAGCATCAAAATAATGAATAAACGAAGCTTTGTTTTCTAAGAATATTTTGCCAGTAAAAATGAAGCAGAAAAGAAGTGTGAGAGAAAACACTTCATCTATATTTGCCATAATGCTTCACACTTTCTAAGTTCTTATGCTGGGATGTGGGAAGGGGCAGCATAATCAAGTGAACATGGAAAGTGACTGGTTTAGTTGTTCTTTGGGCCTTTCCAGCAGCCTACTGATTGCTATCATTCTCCCAATGATGCCTTCACAGTCTCCCCACTTCTAGTGTTATTCCTGTGAATCTCTGGTTTCATCTGCGGTGTCTGTGTACACTTGATGATGACGATTGTATTAATAATAATTACAAAACAAAAATACTAACACTCAATGACTACCATGTGGCAGATTCTTCAATGTCTTTTAGCTGTATCACCTCAATTAAGTCTTACACAACCCCAGAATACAGCCATTATCAGCACCCCAGTTTCACAGACTGAGAAATCGATGTTTACTGGATCCAGGTAATGTGCTCGGTGTCACACAATGCAACTGAGCAGTGCAACTGAGATTCAAACCCAGACATTACAACTCCAAAGATGAGGCGCAAAACTGTTTAATCACCATACTATTGTAGTAAGAATAAAATTTAGGGGTGATTCATTCAGAGACCATTTGCATTTTTAAAGGGACACTGTATAATGGAAACCTACAATCAAAGAGATATAAATAAAATGATGATATATTCAGTTTGAGGCAAATAAAAATCACATCACATAAACTTCAGCTCATCCTATGTGTAAATAACAGAATAAAGACTCGTGTGTGTGTGTGTGTGTGTGTGTGTATGTGCGCGCTGCATTGCGCTCATGAGTCCATGCACCCGTTTGCAAGGATGATGAACTCTCTCTCTGTGAAAGCATCCTCAAAGTGCCCTCTCAAGATAGTTCATTGCTTTCTTGCTGGGAAATCTACACACCATGACGGCCAATCCTCATGGGTAGTGATCTATCTATTGCCCCAGAAATTTTTAGCAAAAAAGTGTTCAATACACATTTGTGGAATAAAAAAGTTGTATTCTGTAGCAGAAGAATAAAGCCAGGGAACATCAAAATGACAAGTTGCAAAATTACCTTAGATATGAAGCTACATTTAGGAAAACAAACTACTTCACTCTAGGGATCAGGAATGGGCAAGAACACAGTTGCCAAAACTAAACCTTAAGTTCTTAAAGTGTATTACAAAAGGTAAGAAGAGGGGACCTTTGCTTCATATTTGACTATTATTAGCACGGGGACTAATATAAAACCACCAGGCTCTCAAATATTTATTGAGTACATGAAAAAGCTATATAGTTTTAAACTCTGTGTCACCACAGTATCAGAGGTCTTGTCTTACTTAGAATACTAGCTGGGTAGTAGCATGCATCTGCTGATTCGTTCTTTGGCCCTATGAAGCCATGCTTGCCAGGATCATTGAGAGGCAGGGTGCTCAGGGCCATAGAGAGCATCAATAGGGAATGAGCTTTGTAAAGAGCATGGCTTTCTGGGCTTCATCTGAGCTGGGCTCCTATTTCCATCAGGTCTTTGTTTGGGATCATTCTACCTTGCAGGTTCATCTGCAAGAGCTTTCAAGCTGATGTATGGCATGTCAGGAATTCTGGGCACAACAAGGGACTTGCATGGGCTCTTGATCCACCTCCTATGCCATCTTTTTGAAAAAAAAAAGTTGTTAGAAGTGGTTTCTCTGATAAAGCAAGATGTTTTGAAACAGATCAAACTGGTGACATTTGATTCTTCTTCTTAGTGGAGTGGGCCTATTTGTTTTAGTTCATTCAATAAAATGGAAAACTTGCAGACCTGCTGCTACTACTTAAAATTGAACTCTTCTGAGAACATAAAATATAGACCCTAAGTACTGTTCTCAGCTCTTTTTTCTCAGTAGGACACACAGCTTCTGTGCACATAATGAACTCAGACATTTAACAGCTGACGTGTGCCCTTCAGGCCACTGTTGTCACAACCTCTGCTGACTCAATATGGATTGCTATGTGGGACTAAGCATTGTTGATTTACTATTTTTCATATCTGCCCCTAAATATATAGAAATATTCTCTTCCATTTAAAACACATTTGTTGAAATGGTGCTTGTTCCTAAAGGGCACTTAAATCATTCTTATTTGAAATAAATTAATTAAATTTATCTTTTCCATTTGACTGCACATGACCTTTTGGGAACTTGGAAATTAAATTTTATCTTAATATTTTAGTTTTTAACTCAGTAAACAATGACATTACTTTAGACTTGAACAAAGTTAGAAAAACACTGATTTATTTTCAAAAGCCACTTCAATTGTGAAACGAAACATGATAATGAATCTGGAAACCTATTTGCTGTGGCAGGAGTTTTACATCTTTTTAATAAATTACAAAAGAAAGTGTAATGATGAACATAAAACAAAAGTGAGATCATAAAAAAAAAAATCATCCAAAACAAACAAAACACCCATTGGGTGATTTCAACTATAAATATATTCATTTAAAGATGTAAAAGTGCTTATGTTGCTATTCAATAAAAATCATTATCTGATATTGATAAACATAACAAATTACAGTTCAGAAATGGAAATATTCATTTCTTGAGTAGGCTGAATTAAAACTTTTAATGGTAATAACACTAAAGTCTCCAAAATATGCCATAGTAAATAGAGCAGACAGAATTTGCCATTTATAACTTAAACTGTTTCTTTTATGCTTGATCACAAAATCACATAATAAAAGTATAATAAGATCTTTAGGAGACAGTTTTTAAATTAAAACATAAATTCTCCCACTTTTGGTCTATATGACCAAATTGGTGACCACCAGAAAGAAAGAAGAAGTGGGGGGGAAATCAGGTAAAAAGGGTCAATTATATGGTGAAGGGTAAAACTGGGCTTTTGGTAGTGAATTTAGTATATTATATACAGATGTTGCCTTGTTGATTTATGGTGATATATACTTTAAATCTATATAATAATATAATGCAATGTTTTTTTGATAAAATAAGTCTTCCCCTGTTAAAGTTCAAACATAGATATTCCTTTTTCTTAAAACATCAGTATTTTTTTAATGAAAGAAGAAAGATTTCTGTTAGCTAATACTCACTATAAAACATTGACTACATACAGCTTTATAATTTGTGGAGTTTGGGGACATATATCTCCTGAAGAGGTAGATAGGGCAAGCATTCCTTATTTCTTCATTCAAAAATTTAAAGTAGAGTTCAGATTAGTGAACTAAGGAGTCTAATTACACAGATGCTAAGAGTCAAAGTCTGGGCTTAAACACAGGTCATCTGTGTTTAATCCACTTTTTGTTTCATCAAGAAACACACTCATCATCAACTTCTATGTGATTTAGTGACACTCAAGGGCTTCCTTCTTTCATGTGCATCATCATCATCACTGAAGAGCATCTCTGTAATGTAATGTTTTCTGTCATGGAGAATTCAGGGAAGGGTAAGAAGCGGGACGTGCAGGCTGCTTTAAGGGACTGAGAAGCCAGTCAGGAAATAAGACAGGAAAAGAAGTAATCACCCTTTGCATGCACCAAACAAGAGGGCCAACCCTAAATACCAGTGACCTCAAAAAGAATGACCAGCTGGAAACTAAGGTGTACAACAAATGATTCAATTGTGTTTTTGTCTTAAGTCAACTAAATTGAAGTATAATTTACATATAATAAAATGCATTCATTTTCAGCAGCCTATTCATTAACCAGTACAGTCAATCCCAGGAACATTTCCATCACCCTCAAAAGATGAATTCCCTTTGACTTTTCTGCATTTAAAAACGCCTCCCAACACAGACCTCAACAACAGTGATGTAGGAGGACTTTAAATAATTTTGAACATGGAGAGGGTAAAGGAAACAGTGAGAACAAAGGGAGAAACAAATCATTTGAATTTCCCAATTGTTAGAATTCTAGGTTATAACCCTAAATAAAAATTTCCACAGAAGAAAAAGTGATTTGAGTTTGTGAGGGTAGAGACTGTTCTTCCACATAAACCCACTCCTCCCTGATAGTCATTTCATGGCTTCTCATTCTCAGTCCATCCACATCACCAATCCCTGGACCCATACATTGTTTATACTTACAGGATGAAAATGGGAACTTCAGAGCCTTGTGGTATTGGGTAATTGTAACTTTTATCACACTGGTACCTCCAAACACCTCCCTAAATGACCCTGAATCCCTGCCAAGAATATGTTCAAGTAGTTCTCAAACTTCTGGGGATCACAGACCTCTTTGGGGAAGCTTTTGAGCCTCTCCCTAGTAACATGCAACTCAATATTTTGCTTTTAATTTCTATGGCCCACAGGGTGCCCCAAACCCATTCCTGGTATCCAAAGAGTGCTTTTAGTATTCAGCATTAAGGTCTTCCCATAGCTGTGCACTTTTCTGCAGCTTTTTGAACTGGGGAGACCAGCGAGAAATATCTCATGCTGTACAAAAGGAATCAGGAAAGCCTTTGCAACATCCTTTTTAAGTCTTCCAGCTTTATTTTCTCTGAAAAGCATTCTTTGGACTTTTAAAACACTTTGTCTTTCTTGTGTTGGAGAAGGAGATTTCCACCCAACACCTGACACAAGGAAATAAGGTTCTGAGGAGAGATTTGTGAGAGAGGGAGTGACACATGGCTTTCAAGAAGCAAGGTAGCAAAGAATGGAAAGAACACAAGATACTCCAGAGTTGCCCTCAGTCTTGTTTTCCCCAAGTAGCTATGGATATAATGCTGAGAAAGCCACAAATGTCTCTGGGTATCCCCAATATGCTTGTCTTTCAAATAAGAAGAGACTGGATTTGATGATGCCTTTGGGCTCAATATTCTACAATCCCGTATCCCAACTCTCTTTATGTGATTGAAGCTACACTTTCTCTTTTATAATTGAAGTAGACTATGCTGGACACTTGACATCACCTTATAAGATGTCCAGTATACACCTGAGAAATACCCAGGCATTTGAAGAGGAAACTACAATGTGATCTGAAATTTAAATGATCAGGAGCAGCCAGTGTCTGAGGAGTGAGCCTCAGGCCTCCTTTTCTAAGCTATCCCCACACAGAAGTGCATTCCACAGAGTGTCACAGAAAGTCAGTGTTTTGCTTCAGGAACCGACTGACTATAAACACAGTGACAGCCTGTGACCAGCTCACTGGGGGTGGTGGGACGTATAACCTAGACTGAGTCATAGTTTAGCATATCGTAGGTAAGTAATGTATCAGTGTGTCTTAAATGCCTGCATGAAGAGGGGGAAGTTTTGTTATGTTATCTGGACACAGAGGGAGAAGAGTGAATGAATGAGTTTGATATTTCATTTTATTTTAATTAGGATGATCTGACTTAAAATACACATCTAAAGTAAGTCCACTTCAGGTGTCTCTTGGCCTATGCAACGGCCACTTAATTCATTCTATTTGCTTCACTTCCAGTCCTATTTTTAAAAGACCACTAAAATGGTGCCAAACTATCACCTATACCCTAGAGGTCAGCCATTGCTCTAAAAAAAAAAAAAAAAAAAATTCTCCAGCTTCATAATATGGAGACTACCATGTGTCTCTGAGAGTTTTCTAATTCTTTGCAACATTTTAAGATAAGTACTCTGGGACATCTAAACACATAACTTGTCATCTAAATATGCACTTAGAGGCTTGTAATACATATTATATATATACGTATTTAGGGATTTTCTTACAAGGAATAAAGAGCTTTATAATAACTCATTTGGAAGGATTGTACTCTATTGCATTATATGTGTTCAGTCTCTTAAAAAATTCATGATATTTTTCTGATAGGCCAGGATGTCTGATAGATGGTAACGAGACACTGTCAGTGAGGCGTGAAGAATCTCAAATTCCACATATGATGCAAAGCCCATTCTTCACAAGGACAGGTATGTGGTGAGGAACTGAAGATACTTGGCTTTTTTCTTATAAATAATGCAATACAATTGCTCGCATGTCAGCCCATAAATGAACAAGCACAATCCACATGAACTGGGTCATCTGGGTTCAGGACAATCTGTGAGAGGAAGGCTTCCCAAAATTCTGAGTGGGAGATGGAACCTGCTTTTAGATGCAGACAGCTGACGTGGCAAGTGTCTATGTCAGATCTTGCAACCCTTTCCCTAATCATTTCCTTTTGGCTCCAGGAACATATACCAGTCACTAGTATAATTATATTATTGTCTAGAGCAATGGACACCAGCAATTTTTATTATGCACTCTATTAGTAAAATATTTTTGTAAATATATCTTCATTGTGTGTGTGTGTGTGTATATGTCATATACTCATCAACTCAGAGTATATAGATTGAACATTAGTAAAGCTTAATCTGTATTTTATTTTTAAAACATAAGCACCCATACTAATATTTTTCTCCTAACCTCACTATATCACCAGGTTTCTGGTTTGGGGGAAATCAGCCCAGATCAGGAGGCAGGCTCATTTTCCATATCTTCTCCAGGACATTTCTTGTTTTATAACAGTGTCTTCAAAACAGGTAAAATAAGTATTGAAACCTGGAGTCATAGCAGACATGGCAGCAATTGTCTTTGACCACATGAGAAGGTATGAATTGGATAGGGGTTGAGTTTTCATCTGTCTATTTGTAGAATAAAATTCTGAAAGGACAAAGCATCATGGCCCCCAGAGAGATTTGGTCAGAGTGGAAGGATGCAGAGGGTCTGCCATGCTCCAATTTGAGGCACTGTTGGGAACTGCTCCAGGATAAAAGTGAAGGCTCCAGTTCTCCCAGTGGAAGACAGTATCAACTTCAGTGATTTCTTTAGGTAAAAGAATTCCCTTCACAGTAAAGACCCTCTTGTGATTGGGGCAAGAGTTCCAGGGCTCTTCCTTCAACCCTGTATATTTCTGCAACGTTTCCCCTCTCTGGTCACCACATTGCTTCTACAGCCCTTCTTTCTTTCCCCTCACAATGAGGGCCTGCTATAAGGAAAACACTGTATACACAGATTGATTCATCCTTTTGCTTGACAAATATTACTGAAATCCAGTAATACGCTTGGTAAACAAGTAATTGATCAGACATTATTACTCTTCCATAATGTTTGCTTAAAGAGTATGTCCTCATGCCAATGGTTCAGTGTCCATATCCAGGACTCGCAAGCATGCCAAGGCTGTGTCACAGACCGAAGTTCCAAGAATAGCTTCCACCCACAGTCTGGTGCGTCAACTAAATGTAGATCATTCTGAGATTAGTTTTCTGGAAAGTAGCCATTTCTTCTCCATTCAGTTGTCACACAAACATGCACAGGGAGCATGGGCTTAAAGTCTATGCATGGGATGTGTAGAAAGAAGTACAGAATTATCAGAGGTGGCAAGGGGAGTGTAGAGAGCAGCATAAGGCAATTTCATCAAGGCAGTTGCATGAAGTAATATTAATACATCTACAACAGGTGGAGTCTCCCTGGCTCTTAACAGTACAATATAATTAGGTGGATTTATGGATTTCTCTGAGAATGCATTATAGCTATACCCCCACCCTGAAAGGACAATATCTGGGTACATTCTTTTGGAGAAAGAGTTGCTCTCTATACAGCTTGGAAATAGTGGGTATGGAGGTCATTCAACCTAAGTGGACATTGGCTTTAAGATCCAGCTAAGTTGCCAGGCAATTAATTCATCAAGCATTCATTAAGGACTTCTCTGAACCATGAACAGTATCAGATGCCTGAGGCAAATAAAGCACAGGCACTGTCTACAAGAAGCCTGTAGTAATTTAGGGGTAGTAGATTTGAAATTCATGATAACAGAAAAGTGCACAAATAGATGTATGTCATGTTCAATAGAGGCATAAGTGAAAGAGATCAATGATGCTTGATGGAAGGCTTCAAAAAGGAAATTCTGACACAACCAAGAAGGTCTTGAAGGATGAGCGGCAAAGCTAGCATACGAGAGGGGGCGAGACATTCCACCGGAGGAAACATGTCAAACGGCATGGCATAAAGGGAAAGCTGTGCATAGCTCAGTATGATTGTAGCATGGTCTGTGGGAATACAGCTGGAGAGAGAGGCTGGACATGGAGGCAAGGAAAAGATCATGGACGACCCTGGGTACCGTGCTGAGATTCCTGGACTTCATCTTATATGCAGGTGGGGATTGTGGAAGCTTTTAAAAGGAAATATATGTTAGAGAGGATTTGGGCCTGTGGAACTCCTTATCTCTTTTCAGGTTATTTCAAAAAGACTACAACACACATACTATAAGCACACTAGTTCTCTCTCTCTCTCTCTCTCTCTCTCTCTCTCTCTCTCTCTCTCTCCCCCCCACCCCACCCCTCCCCAAGCTTGTTGTATTTCCAGCATAGGAAGGTGGGATTTATTATAAAGATAATATTTAAAAGAGAAATATGCTACCAAATAACTATGAATAACTAAACATCAGGAGGTAATGACAATGAATGATCACCACTATTTCAAACACCTACATGTATTAATAGCTTTTATCTTTAAAAGGCTCAGCACTCATTTTAATCACTGAAGAACTGAAGCATCTGCACAATTTCTATCTAGCGCATACAGAGAAGTTCGCAATGCAAGGCCAGAAAAAGAAGATGTACACAAACACAAATATGTTCATGATCATCCCTGGGACCAGCAAAGAACAGAGCAGCCCATACACACCCACCTGGTGCAGACAACCATCCCCCAAGGCCTCTTGCTTCCAGATCATCCTCACAGTGACCAAGAAGAGTGACCCCCTCTCCTGGAAGTGATCAGTGCCCTCTGCTCCATCTAGTTGGGACAGTGAGTGGTGGGGGTGGGGGAAAGACTGTCAGGAAGAAGTAGACAAATGAGACTGACCACCCAGGGACAAGTGGAGAGAATGAATAGAGGGCAGGTGAGGAGTGGAGGAAATATCCATGCAGAAAAAAAATGTGCACAACTATTTATTTTCTCTTGCACAAGTATTAGATATTTTCCTCCAGTAGGAAGGAGGAGAGAGAAAATGACTGTGCATTCCTGGAGTTCAAATTACCTTTAGGTCTACCTCCTGTGCCTTAAGTCTTGGGTGGTGTTGATTGCATGTGGTTGATGTCAAAGGTGAGCCGTTTCACCTTTGAATATAACCTTCTGAAACTAGTGGTATGTGTCAGATAGATGGAGCTTGAATGGGGTGCATAAACATATGCTGAGGAGGAGGACATGTCTAGATTTCTGAAATGCCATCTGTTTTCTTTTTTTTAAGTTGAAAATTTGAAACAGAATAGCAAAAATTAAAATTTTTTTTAAAAAAAGCTTTTACGGAACTACAAACAATCTAAATAAATTACCAAAGGAAAATGGTTAAATAATAGGAAGCCCACAGAAAAAAGAAATATAATGCTGCTGCTAAATTAGTACAAAGGAAATCAGTACTAAACAACTAAGTATGCTGTAAAATCAACAAATGTAGAAAACAAACTGGCATACCCATCGTAGCAAATGTGTGAGACAGATACAGCTGCGGCTAAATCTTGAGCAAGGAGGGACACATTAAAGTGAATAGAATCAAATTATTACTTTATTTATTTTTTTTACTCAAACCTGTTACTATGTGGAAAGATGAATATTTCAGTTTTTTTATTTTTCCCATGTTCCACGTTTTCTTTAATGATATTATAATGGTAAAATAACATAAAATGTGAAAAAAAACTTTTAAATCTGAGATAATAGGGATTTTGTTTGCCATGTAGTACTTTTGAATTTTTCTCACTAAATAAACTATGTCAGCTAATTCTGGAGGGAGTTTCTTGCTCAGTTATTAGTATGAAAATAAATACTTCTGATAGTTAATCAAAGGACTGCACATGTGGCCTCCCGTCCTTGGAAACTTCTCTTGGCAACATAGTAGTTTAGTTAAAAAGAATCAGTCCCCATGACTCCTCACTCACCAGCACTTTGTTGGAGGTGACATAACCATCTCCATTGACATGGCATCCCTGTTCATTCTAATATTCCCATTCTCTTCTTTGTATGGCTACAGGCTGTCAATACTACTATGATCTGGGGATCAAAATTTAGTTTGTATTGTCAGCAACTCTGTGACAGGGTGAGGTGGTGGCAGAATTTGAGCATAAACTTCATGAGACTTTGCTATTCTTCTCTGAAGTTTCACCACTATGTCCTAATATAGATATAGGGAAAAGATCTAAGATATATTTGTTGATGAGAGAGAGACAACAGTATACTTGGGCACATTTCAGTCAAGTTTACATCACAGCCAGACGACGGTGTGGCTGACTAAAAATTCTAACTGGGATTCTGACCACATCCCAAACACACTGTAACTGTCATTCAGAACATCCATATGTATGTCATTTTCATTTATTCTTTCTATACACACATTGTTCTAGAAATGGTGGGCTATCAGAAAAAGTTAATGTTCATAGATGTCCCGATAAGACAAATGCCTGTGGTAAGTGGCCATAATTAATTTTCTAAAACTACGTAATATAAATATACCCCTTTACCTTCAAAAACCTGAGGTACTTTCAAAGAGGTTAATTGTTGGTGATTGTGTCTTGATGAAAACCCCTCTTTAAAATTTTTCCTTAAGGATTTATGCTAGCACTTATCCAGTGTGTTCTAGTTATTTATTACTACAAACAAAGTCACCTCAAAACTTTAGATGCTCAAAACAATAATAATTTTCTTATTTCCCAGAGCTTCTATGAGTCCAGGATTTGAGAAGTTGGGTGATTTGGGCCTGGTGTTTTTATGAGGCTATAGTCAGACATTAACAGGAGCTGGAAAAGCAGGTGCTGGAGCAGTAGGAGCCCTTGGGCCTCTCTGTGTGGTCTCAGGTTCTCCCAATGAGACCACTCTGCATAAGCTAGCAGAGGCTTCCTGACAGCATAGGGGCTGTAGAGCAGACTGTTTTAATGCTAGCTGAGGTGTGCTTGTTGGAGTAGTGGTTAGGTTCACTGCCTCCAGAGGAGTGCTGTCCACATACATCCCAAAGACCTGGGTTTCAGTCCTGGTTCCAGGGGGGGAACAACCAATGTAAACAACGAAATACAAATAAAAAAAAAAAAGAAAAGAAAAGGTGCTTCCTAGTCCCTCTTTCTCTGGCCTGCCTGCTCACCTTCATTGCTGTCTGCACTTTTCCTTGAAAGAAATAAAACTTAAATAAATAAACGGTAGCCAAATACCTTAAAAAAGTCACTTCCACTGAACAAAGTAGAAGCTGCAGTGCCTTTTACAGAAGCTTCAAAAGCCACTTTTAGTCTTCTCTATTGGTCAATACAATCTTAACAGCTTGACATGTGTCAAGGCAGAGTAGACACGCACCCCACGTCCCAATTGGAAGAATATCAGGATGGGACAAACTCTTGTGGCCATCTTTGGAAATATTAGCAGCCACAGAGGGACATATCATTACATTCATGTGATTAGTAGTCATCTTAATGTATTAAATTGGAATGCAGTTTCTGCCATTACTGGCAGAGGAAAGCTAATTTTCTAGTCAGTGCACTCTTTTGTAATCATCTGAAATCACTGCTGGTTGGAGTAGGATTATCCTGTCTGTTTTGGCTCTGGAGAATGTCACTTGGTACACACAGGTAAGGCTTAGAAGCAAAGGACAATAAACAATAACTGCAGCCCACATGCAATTCCGAGAGACTTAGAGGGTTTAAGCTTACGCTGTGTACCAAAAGGGTTTCCCTTAATTTTTTTTTAATAGCAAAGCTTTTTCTATACAAAGAATTAACACCCAGAAAAGGTGACTGTGTCTTGTTTAAGCTGAGAGCTATGCTCATGCACTTCTAGTCCTGGCAATTTCTGATCTAGTCAATGACGATAATATAGACCTGGGTAGCAATTTTCACCCTGGAAGGCGACTATTAACACTAACAAAGCCAACTTGTAATATTTAAAACTTTAAACTTTTGGTAACACTACCACAGATGTTTTTTTTCTTGGTTATACAGCCATCTAAGGTAGGTGCTACTCTCACATGAATGATGAGAAGAGAGACATACATGGAGGTCAAGTGCTATAGGTCAACTGGTTAGTTGATGACAGAGATAAGGACTCCCAACTTCAGGTTAAGACGCTCTCCTGATCAACCTTTTGGGGTAAAGCAAACAAGATTTTCTGTTACTGCAGAGACATAGAGGAGATGGTTGTGTCTCCCTTTATTGTGCATCAAAGAGGGTACTTTGAAAGTATGACTGTTGTCCACTTGCTTCATAGGAAGAGGAGGTAGAAGTCTTGAGGATTTCAGTGTCTCAAAGATGTCTTGTAGGTCACAAAGCTTATAAACCCTGGTGATTCTCAGTATTCAATGTGTACTCTATAAAGAATATCACTAACAAATTTCAGTAGAAATATTACTAATGTATCATAAATACAACATTTTCTAATCATTCAGAATTTTTTCCAACCAACTTACTCCAATTTAAATATAGCAAGTAAAATTGGGAGGGATTTCAGCTGTCTTTGAAATGCTAGAAAATGTACACAATGAAGAAAATATGGTAAACTTGCTGGAAAACAGTCGGCTAAGCATCACATTCAGTTACAATACTATCAACAGCAAGCTAAGGAATTTGGGGGTGCAGGTGATCTCCCAGTGTGAAGATGTGGCAGTCCCCTTCCCTTGCCACATTCTCTTCTCCTAAGAAGCCACATGAAAATCAGCTTTTAGACAGATTATGAAAGCTTTCTCTGCCGCTACACTCCTTGAATTGAAAGGTTTCACATTAACAGATATTCATAATAAATCGTGGTTTGGAACATATTCAAATCAAACTCATTAAAAAAAAACAGTGTATTGGCTATGATTCCATAAAACATTTCCGTACATGGAATCTTCTAAGGTCATTTTTTTTTTTTTTTTTTTTTGCAGTCAATTGGGATCTGCTATTGCCAAAAAATCATGCAACATCTATGGTTGAAAAGACAGCTGTGCATTTTGAAGCTCTTGCCCATAAACATTTAAAAGAAAAATGGTATATCAAGCTATTACATAAATGACATTGCATCTACATACTTTTACAGCTATAAACATATCATTCATCTTGTTTGTTGTAAAAGGAACTCTATATTGCCTCTGCATTGGTCACTTCTCACTCTACCTGTTCCCATGCTCATTTACATTCTAAATCTCTTTTTATTCACTTGAGTTTTATTCACTTTTAATTTTTCTTACTTATCCACTTTAGTTTCTTTCCAACATGATTTGCTCTGTTTTTATCTTCTCTGTTTAACTTGTCTTTCACTTTACATGATTATTTTCCCATTATATGTTAGTTATGAGGTAAAGGGAATAAGTTGGTGGGTAGGAATGACTGTCCAGGAATTAGAGAAATTTCTCTTAAAAGACATGTTATCTACTTTGGTGAAAAAGTTCATATATAACTCAAAAAGACCAAAAGAGACTCCTAAAGAGATATGAGATAGTATTATGGAAAGTGAGTGTCCAAAAGCTAACGGGACACAGTGATTAAACTCCCAGGGCTACCATGAAAAGCTGAGTTTCAAGCAGAGGAGCACAGGGGTGGTGCAATTTCAAAGGCAAAAGGAAGCAGGAGCAAGTTACATACAGTTCATCCTAAGTAGATGAGCTTACTTGTACAGTTTGGTATTCTAAAGGTCAAGAAAAGAAGGAGAAATGTGAGTCCTAACAACAGATACTTCAGCAAGTTCCATTTGTCACATTCCTCACTTTCTTTCTTCTTTTTATGTGCTAAGTAGAATACATACATTCTACACTGCCTCTATGTCCTTACTACTCATGTCTTTCATCCCAAAAGTTGTTTTTCTTTTTGATCAATAAAAAGTCCTCTGAAATCACCAATGGCCTGACTCATTTGTTCATTTTTGATTCTTGAGCACAGCTTCTCTTAGACATCATTCAACATTATTTCCTTGACTTTGTATCAAAAACACCATACACTTGCTTTGCTTTCCAGTTTGATGCCTGTGAAAGTCATTCTTAAAAAGTAGTTTTCCCATCTCTCACATGCATGAATGGTAACTCTCTTCCGAAGTTTATTTGGAGGCCTTGCACTCTTTCTTTAGGACTCTATTCCTTTCCAGTCAACAATTTACAGCAATTCCACCCAACATGTTTGCTTCTAACTCTCCCAGTGCAATCCTCAACAATATATTTCCCACACTGTAGCTTGTCACACAGATTTCTTGCCAATAACTAGTGAAATATAAGCACAACCAATTTCTTTATAAAATGCCTACTCCCTGTTTAAAGCAAACACTCCTTTTTGTCATTTTGTTTGGTTTCATTGATGAAGAGGATACTCTCTTACCCCCTTGTATCTTTACACAAGGGAAGCCATCTGTAAGTTCTCTCATTTCTTCATTCTGCCAAGTTCCTATATTTTTCTCTGAAAAATATAAGTCTGAAAGCATTGTTTTCTTTACTTTTAAAACTACTGTCTTCATTCAATCTCCAACACATTCACAACTGTCCTAGCATATTCACCACCTCCCTGGTTTCCATCCTTTGTTCTCCCAAGCTCAACCTACTCGAATTTGAACAACTTGCTTTTATGTAACTCTCCAGAATCATCCTAACGTGTATGCTCAATAAATGCTGGAGACTGACATTTCCTGTCACTTGAGATTATATCTTGGATGCATTGTATTTTGTTTCTCTTTTTTCTTAGTGCCTGCAATGTTTTTTCAAATGATACTGCCATTTTCTTTGTATTGGAATTCTCTTGGCAGTTGTGGTCTTCTGGAAAAAAAGATTTTATAGTATCTTGGTAAAGCATACTTAAAGATCTGAATGACTCTGGTATTTCTGAAACCTCATAATTACTTTAGATCTGATTTTTATTGTCTGCTTAACTTGTCCTCTAAACCCAGAGGGCAGAAATTAGTATAAATTGTTCAGTCGTGAGAACAAGAATCCGCACTTAGTCGACAATGCGCTGTCTACTTTTAGCTCTACTTTTGCAAAGTGAAGGTGAAGCCCTGCACAGAAAAGCCTGTAATGAAAAGATACACCATGGCCAAGAGGATATTGTGCAGATCATATCATTACTTAGGTCACAGGATGAATTCTCTCTGTAAAGAGAAGTTCACACATTCTGAAAAGAAAGTACATCCAAAGTGAGTGCTGGTATAACTAAGGCCAAATTGTATCTGTTGTTTCTAGTAACTGCATAAACAGAAGCACAGAATCTTGAGCAGCTTATAATTAAAGACTTCTAGAGAGCTGATCTATATAAATAGAGCGACTGTAAGGATTCAGTTTACATAGGCTTTTTAAAATAGAAGTCAGCTGATTCACAACATCATTAAATATATATGCAGTATATACACAAACTGCTTCTCGGTACACAGTTATTATTTGATTATAAAAATTAAACATTGGTAATGAAATAATTTCCAGAGTACATGCTCAAATTAATTAGCACAGTGCTCTAATTATATTCAAAGAATACAAGGTGATTCTCTCATCGCACAGAAATTAAAAATTCACAAAATCTCTAGTTCTCAAATAACTTTTCAGCTCCTCTCTTTAAATTGGTAGATTCAAATGTTTTTATTCTTCCCCCTTCCATTCTTCCCTAAAATGCCACCCTACTGTTCTGACTGCTCACCTATCAGAAGAGTGCTGGGAGACAACATCACAACAAATTCATTCAGTAGCTGTTGGTGCACATTTCCTGGGTTACAGAGACTATAATAAGTCTTTGGGATACAACAGCAAGTCAAAACAACAAAATCCTCTCTTATATGGAATTTGCACTCTAGAGGGGTAAACAACAATAAGTGAAACAGAGAAAATTAAGTAAGCAAAATTAGGGATAGCCAGGGTGAGGGCAAAATAATCATGGTAGGCCGGATATTTGAGCAGACTTGAAAGAGGTGATGGAGCTAGCCATCTGTGTAAATTAAAGAACATGCCTGCCAGAAGAACAGCAATTTCAAAGTTCCTGGGGAAGCAGCCTGTCAGGAGGGCTTCAGGAATGGCAAGGAGAGCAGTGTGACAGGAGCCCAGACAGCGAGGAAGTGGGGTGCTCTAAGATTGAGAATGAGTCAAATCTCAGAGGACGTAGGAGGCTGTTAGAAGGACTTTGACTTTTACTGTGTGTGAGATAAAAATCCATTATGGAATTTAGAGTAGAGGAGTCACCGTGTCTTATCTATATTTTAAAACATCATTTTGGCTGCTACATTGAGATAAGTTCCAGGGGATCAAGAGAAGAAGCAGAGAGAAAATTTAGGAAGCTATTGCAGTCAAGAGGTGACAGCACACATTAGCAAAGCCTCTTTGGAGAACAGTATGGAGATTCCTCCTAAAACTAAACATGGATCTATCATTTAATCCAGCAATCCCACTACTACGCACATACGCAGAGTTTACAAAAACTCTAATCAGAAAATATTATCTGCAACCCTTTGTTCACAGCAACATAATTCACAATAACAACCTAAATGCCTGTAAACAGGTCACTGGATAAAGAAGCTTTGGTATATGTGTGTGTATATACATACATACATATATATATATGTATGTATGTATATATCCTCAATGTGATTCTATGTAGCTGATAAAAAAGACAAAATTGTGACTTTTGCAACAACCTAAATGAAACTGAAGACATCGCATTAAATAAAATAAGTCAGAAAGAAAAGAGAAGTACAGGGTGCCTTTTTTCATATGCAGAATATAAAGAAATGAAACAAACATATGATCCCCAACAAAATTCACAGGGCAGAAGGCCATGGCTATCAAGAAGGTGGGAGGGGACAGAGGAGGAAGGAGGGTAAAGGGAGGTGGTAAAGTTACTGGAACTCTGATGGTGGTGGTGCGAAATACACATTTTAATACTCTAAAATGAATACAGCAATGTGAGCAAAAGAAATAATAAAAGTATTATGTAAAAAAGATGTGCCAGCAGCATGTGTCAGAACAGTAGCAATAGAGATGGTAAAAGTGTTGGGATAGAGGATCTATCTTGAATGGAGTCAGTAGGATTTTCTGAAATATTCTATGTGAGATATGAGAAAAGAGAAGACTCCAGGGAATTCCAAGAAGTTCTGGTCTAAGCAACTGAGTTGGGGAATGTTGCAAGCTGAGTACATTTTGAGGGAAAGATCGGAAATTCACTTTAGGACACGTGAAGTAAAACAATTCATTCACGCCATCCAAAGTTGGGAGCAGTTGTGAATTAGAAGTCCCAGGACCGAGGCAGATTTTACAAGCCACCACCTACCTAACTCATCCCAGATTTTGCTAGAGTTTGAAATCACAGCAAGGGCACAGAGTAAGAAAAGAGAAACTCTATAGTAGCTTCATGAATCAAAGAGACTTTTAGGGGAATTTTCAGCCCTACCTGAGCAAATAGTAGTCTATTGTTTAGACGAAAAACCAGACCCAAAGTTTTATTTTGTCTCTAGGAAAAGAAAATTCATAATTACAGCAAATTAGCTGAATCATCTGCACTGGGAAATAACTCAGATCAATCCCTGCTGTACAGTCTCTTAAAGGGGTTTCTTCTTCAGTCAGAGGAAATTAAAGTGATTAAGAGTCAACCAGGAGTTTGATATCCAAGGTGAGAGACCACTTCCTTTTCTTTTCTAGCTAGATACTGCTTAGTCTCTTTGTTAATTTCAGTCTCTTGTGCATGGGAATGATTCCGGGTGAAGAAATAGAATTAAAACTATGGAGGTAAATAGTCTGAGGAAAATTCAGTTTATTTTCAGTTAGACTGGAACTGAATATTCAAAAACTTTTTTGATAAGCTTGTAGACAGCTAATAATTTTGGCCCAATGATTCATGCAACAGTAAATATTTATTAACATGTAATACAGATCATGGATTATATTACTTTGGGGAGGGTAAAAAACAAAACAAGACATGACCCTTGCCGTTCAGGTTATTGTGGGTTTTCCAAGGCTATAAAGAGGCTTACATTGCATTTTAAAGTCATATCAATGATTTAATATAATCTGAATGGGCACATGACACAATTTGCAATGACCAAAGGACAGTAATTAGCCAACTAGGTGTTTAACAGAAGGAACCACTGCAAATTCCACTTTGAGGTGAGAAAAGCAATTCTCTTTTAAGTGTAGTGAGGTACAGACCACCAAACCATCATTTTGAAAGTGGTTCTGGGCAGTCATTTTTCCACAGCATGTTTCTGTATCATAGGATTCAAAAGATTAATTTTCCACCTTGAACAAATATTTTAAATGTATGTTAGCCATTGAGAGTCTGTTAAAGCATCAAATCATTAGTATCTGTAGTAGTCGTGTCAGTTTAAAATGACATAAAAACAATCCCCATATCTCAGTGCTTTAACAACACAGGAACTCAAATTTGCATTTGTACTACATACCTAATATGGTAGGGGGGCTCTCCTCGATGGAATCACTGACACTCAGGCTCCTCAGGCATGAGAGACGGGTTCAGCCAGCAGGGATTTGTATTGCTGCGGTCTCAGGTGACACACGCCACTTCCTTTCATAGCCCAGAGTTCGAAGCTAATCATATCACCCTCACTATGTTGCAAGGACTCCAGGAAATATAAGGAACCTTTGGTAAATATTTTTTTTTCTTTTCCATGCTATCTTTTTGGGTTTTTTTAAGGAAACAAAAAACACAATACTACGACTTGAGAATCAGGTCAGAGTGAATCAAAGCATGAGTCTTCCTGAAAGTGTATACAAAAGTCAATGGAAAACCATTACAATTTTTCTAAATTTCTAATACAAATCAGACAAAAAAGAGATCCACTTATTCCAGTCAGTAGTGCTTCTACCCAGGAAAGCCCAGAGTGACTCTTGAGTCGTAAGAGTCAGATCAGAATACTCCAAACAGCATCCTGAGAGTCCAGCAGACAGCAGCCTCAGGAACTTCCTTCTCCTAAAGTGCACCAAGGAAGTGAATCTAATTACCTGCCTAATTTTATCAGACATCATGTCTCACTTTCTATGTCACCAACTTAATAGAGGCCTCACCATTTCCTACCTTGATTGTTGTCATTGTTTCATACTGGTGCTCTCACTATCACTCTGCTACCTCGATACTATCATTGATGACTTCGGCTGACTTTGCAGGGATGTTGGCTCGGTGAGGTTGGGAACCACAAACCCTCAAGCTTACCATATGCATTTCATTGTTTCTCACCAGGGCTGTGTATATTGAGAGTGTATATGACAAGACATAAAGTGTGGGTGGAAAATAGAATATCTATCATTCCATGAAGCCAGGTTTTATTGCAGAAGGTGGAGATGGTGTGGCAGGAGAACATATTAATAGTTTGAAGAATGGTGGAATTAAATAAGGGACCAGCAAGTCACAAACCATGTTGCTTCTACTGGAGCAATCTCACAGGAATGTCTATTTAGAATCATTTCCTTCTTCATTAAGGAAAAGTCTTTCCAAGTATGACCTTCCAAAAAAAGCCCATTCCCCACCATGTATTGCTAACCACAAAATCTCTGAAGAGTAAGGCGACATTTAAAATGGGACTGAAACTTGAGCAGGATGTTTCCAACAAAGTTAAGTTTAAAAACTAGCTATTCTTCTCCATTAACTTGCAATCCTTGTGATTTATTTTTAACATTTATTATCTTCCCTTTGGGATTAAGATAAAGCTGTCAAAGAACTGCAGGGTGTGTGTGTGTGTGTGTGTGTGTGTGTGTGTGTGTGTGTGTGTGTTGTTTCTGATGACCAGCTGTGTTTAGTCCTTCTTAAAGGTCAGAGGAGGACCCTTTTTCCATCCCATCTGGCATCTTTCTTACAAAGAACAGACTGATATAAACACACATATTCCTCTTGTGCACTAGGTCTTGCTCTTGGATTAATTCTGGGATAGTCAATGGCCCCTCACATATGATTCAGAGGGAGCGATGCCATGGGGGACCACACATTATCCATTTGTAGAATAAATTCCATAAACCAGACACTATTTATGTGCTGTGTAAGATACAAAGTTGGAGTGAACATCCTATCATGACATAGATTCAGTTGAAAAGTCAATCATTTGCCTTTAGTGGACCTTTCTGAAGACTGGGAAAAAAAGTTATATTTATATGTCACCTCTCATGGCGGCAATCAAAATTGGAAAACAAGAGAAAGTTATTGGGCTAGCAAGAACAAGAAAATAGAGAGAGAAGATGGAAGATGAAAGAATATATATATATATATATGTATTTATACGCGCACACACACACACATATATATATTTATATATATATATATATATATATATATGTATATATATTCCTGTGCTTCGGTTCCATAGCACTGTGAGCCTGTTGAGTATTTCAATCCAGATGATTCAGAATATCCCCACTTCAGCAGGATAAAACTGCTATTCCCAAACTGCTTCCTCCAACATTCTTATTTCTACCACTCTTTTCAATATTCATCCCCAGACTTAAAAATAAAGAATTAACTTAGTTTTCCCTTTTCCTATAGTCCTAAATCTAATTACTTTCCCCAATTTGATCTCATGTAATTTATCACTTTCTACCCTACCATCTTAATTGTAGCCTCATTATTTCATACGTAGATTGTTGTCTTTGTTTCGCACAAGTCTTTCTAATTTATTTGTTACCGCCATACCATTATTTATGAGTAAATTTGAATTTGTTGGGATGTTGGAATTTATTGACATGATGAAAAACTATGTCACTCTTCACTAAAAAATCATAACATTCATAATTTAGATACAATTACTGAATCCTTATTTCATAGTTTTGCCTTTTCAGAACTTAAAAGAATCTGTGAACAAAATGTAATTCTCACAGAATGAATGATTTATTTCTCTTAATCTCTTTCACATTTTACTCTTGAATTGTTTCTGATATCTAAATCATACTTTGTTTACATTATGCTTTGAAAAGAGGTTATCCAGGAACTAGCAGGTTGTGATGGTGTGTTTCTATCTATGTAAATCAAGTATTTCCCATAATCTATCACTTTGGTGAGTATTTTGTAATTGATCATTAACTTAATCTAATTAATCACATAGGCTTGCTAAGCAGCTAAAAATTAGACTGAGAATGTGTGAATTACAATGTTTATAGAAAAAGATTCTATAAAATAAATGAAAACATACATTAAATGCAGTAATTACACAAACATTATACAATGAGTCCGTTAAAAGAAAATCAAACCCAATCCTATTTTTTATATAAAATCACAATTTAATTATAGAATGTTACTAGCTAATGAAAAGTCATCAAAGTTTATTATTGCTTTTATTGCTATTATATATATGACAAGCTGTTATTTATAAGATATTATAATGGCAAGATACTTATATATGTCTAAGAAATAAGAAATATAAAACCTTTAATTTTCCAATAACACAATAACTCAAGGACCTGATTCAAATTTACTTTTTCATGTCCATGATAAAAGCATAGCAAAAGAAATTAAGAGTATAAGTAAGAAGGAGATATTACCTAAAATATTAAAGAACTAATAGTATTAATCATAATAGGAAATTCTAGATTATAGCTTATTTATAGCTTATAAAGAGTGATTTACCACTGTATTTCAGCACTTGTTTCAGCAGACTCAGCAAATTTTAGTGGAATGAGTTCATTTCTGAGTACTGTTAAAGCATTGGAAGGATCAAATTACAAGTAACTGGTGAATCATTTTACCCACTCTTTAAACTAGTTCATTAAATTTTTTGACATATCACTGATGGCTTACTCATTTTATAGTTTAAAAATATTTTTTCACAGCTTAAAAATTTATATTTCTCACTAAAGCAAAAAGGAGTTACATTTGATCACTCAGATCACTTTAGTTTTTTCCAAGCTAAATGCAAAATTGTTTTAATTTGAATACCAAAGTAGTTCTCCCAAGAGATGCTGAGACCAGTTCATAATTTGAAGTGGTTAGTTTTAGAGTTGTTTTATCATCTCAAGTGTGATCACATGATGTTTTCAGCACATTTGCCTATTATGCCCTCAAAACCAAGTCACTTCACCTTTTCTAAAGTGGATCGCTTACAGTTCTACGTATGTTTATCTATAAATACACACAAATTGTGTATGCATCTATACATATGTATCATCACTACTGTGCATGTTTCTTGCGCATGCGTGTGTGTGTGTGTGTGTGTGTGTGTGTGTAGAAAAAGGAGGACAGGAGAGATTGTCTCAGAAAGCTGTAAGTTTTTAATAAGAAAACTTTCCCTTTCAAAAATTTGCCATCCTAAACATAAATTACTCTTCATTTCTATTGATTCGTATTTGTGAGCCATATTTATTCAAGGAAACAGTTTATGCCTTACCCACATTTCTTATGCCTATTTTATAAAGACAGAGTGTAATAATCAAATCTGTAGCGTGGACATTGGCTGTTCTGCCAGTTGTTTTCAATGAGGGCATTAGCTTGTCTGAACTTGCTCTGGGCTCTTTGGGGTTCATTAATGATTTTGTGAGCACACGACTCTCCTCTTAAAGGAGGAAGCATCTTTCTAGGCTCAGCAGCCTCACTTGTTCAGTGCATGGCAGCCTCAGCCAAGTTGAGTCATGTATCATCGCTGGTGGTGGGGACGAACATTTAGAAGAGTGAAAAGGAGCCACTGAGACTTTTAGCACATTTCAAGCTTGTCTCAATGAATGTAAAGTCTTGTATTCAAGGAAGATTTATGAAAGAAATAAGAGGCTTATTTGTAATATTATCTTTGTTTCAACTGAAACACTAAGATTGCTTTTAGTCACATAAGACATGTCTTCATGTCAGAGGCGTTTTCAATTGTACTGTATTTGAAGTCTAAACTATTCACTTCTTTTGCACATATGAATCAACAGAGAGTCATTCAAAGCACATCACACAGGAACATTTTTGTGGGTGGTCTTAGAATTGAAGCCATCATGATTCACATTGACATGCGGGACCTCAGGGGCAGTCAATGATGAAGCTGTCCCTGCTGCTGCCCCTGGTGGCAAAGCTGCCAGTCAACCCGGTGTCTGCCCACCACCGCTCCATCCATCTAACCAGGAAGTGTGGTCAGTGGGCAACTTGAGATCACTGTGAGAGGATGTAGGTTTGCTAAGGTGTGGGTAGAGAAGTGGAACTGTTCTTAATAAGAAAACAGAGCAAGGGGTAGAGATTTTGATGCAATATGATAAATTAAATAATAATACCCAAATATAAGATAAAAGCTTTAGAATCAAAGTTTTTAAAGAGGAGGCCTAAGACTTGCACAGAAAATAACATGCCATATAGAAATGACCATCAGATGTGAGTCAAAGGGTTGGTCAGTGTGACTTACTTCACATGAGAACTCAGGGGTGAGGACTCCTGACTGGCCGAGCTTTTCCTGGATTGCTAATGGACTTCCCAGGCAGGACTGATTGCTCCTGAAATTCAGCCCCTCTGCCTCCACTCGTCGAAGAGGTTACCCTGCTAAAATAGCAGCAAAATGCTAGAGTTTGGAGGTGTGGTAGCATTTGACATGGTCTTAGTCATTCTTCAAGGGATAGTGTTCATTAATTTTTATGTTTCTCTTTCTGTCTTAAAATGTGTGCATTTTACAGACAGCTAAAATTAGAAAGTGTACATAAGTTTTAGAAAGTATATAGTTGTCTTCACATTTTATCAATATTCATCTGGACTTTGAAATATTACCTTGGATCTGTGGGGATCTGGGGTGGAAAAGGAGGCAGGAAGATCAAATTATAGCCTTGAGAGGAAAGATACATTCTTTCTTTTACAGCATTTTACACATTTTCTTCCTGTCTCTCAGCTCTACCTTTGTATTTCCAGACATAGACACTGGACAATTTGACCTGCCACTTGGGAGGCCCAGCTCACATTAGCTTGTCTCTGCCTTAATCTTTCTGCCCTTCCATCTGCCTCATTAAAAACATAAATATTTTATATTGAAGGAGGCACAATTAACTTGCTTTTCCCAGATCAGCCTCTAGCTTGGTGAGAAGTCAAAGAAATAAAAATACTTTCTGGATGATCAACAAGCAAACAAACTCGTACCAAAGAAGTGATAGTATGCAGAAATCATGCAGTTTAAATGGGCCCTCTCAGGCAAACTGTGAATGTGCCTCTCCTTTGCTGCTGTTTCCTTTGCCAGCAAAATGAAATCATCTTTTTTTCTTTTCCTCTTTACAGCAGGGGAGTTGGACTGGCCTACCAGGGAAGAGACTCTGGCATGGCAGAGCAAGGAACTGACCGAAGGAAAAGGAAGAGTAAGGATTTAATGCTAAAAATGAAAGAGTAGCTGGCACACTACACTTGCATTACTTTCACTCTGATAAATGTCTGGCACCTCAGGGTACTCACAGGAATGGCTGCTAAATCAGGTCGGAAAGCACATTAGTTCACCATAGGGGCATCTTACTTTTAGACATGGCTGTACAGGCTACTTAGCAACGGACATGCTTTGGCTGTATTATATCATTCAAAGATACAGAAAAGTAAGAGAAATGATGCATGAATGCCTACTCAGTTACCATTGGGATGACAGACTATAATTTTCTAATCATCGGGAAGGTCAACTAATTTGGTCACAAAAGTCTGAGAGCTTTAAAACTCCCAGGGACAAGAATAGATACTTTTTCTGTTGTAATTCTCTTCAAAGCACTTGAACCATAAACCATTTTAGTTATTGATGGACTTTGACAAGACAGAATACAGTGGCCTTGACCATATAACAAGGCAAAAGTGGATTCAGAAGAGCACTATCTGCCCCATTGTCTTCTTGGCCAGTTGTTTCCTGGGGAGCCAAGTGCTTCTGGTCAATACACAATTTTGTTATTGTTCTATTGCCTCACCAAGAAAAATGCAGTAGAGTAAGAGCACAATATGCTCATAGACACTATAAATCTATGTCAAATGAAATCTCTCACAAATTCATGCCATATTTTTGAAGGACTGGCTAGATTGGATATTCCATGACCTTTGGAGTTTCATTTCACTTCTATATATAACATTATTGCACAGCTATCTAGAATTTTCCTAGTGATGTTCCCATATCATTATTTAATCCTTACAAAATTTCTAACAAAGAAAAAAAAAAAGCACACTATTATATAAGAGGATTCAAAAAATTTAAGAGAGTTATCTGAGATTACATAGGGGGTGAGTGGCAGAGCCAAGAATTAACCAGAACACAACTTCCAATGTTAACTTGGGTTCTCTCTGCACTATCACTGCTACCTCCAGCTTTCCAGCTGCTGGAAGCTCTTTAGGCCCTGGACTCTCACACCATCTATAGGAAGCCTCACATATACTAGTTCTTGCTCTCATTCTTCAAGGGTGGTTATGCCCTATTTTACTGGAACTGTTGTCCATTCATCATCTTCCCTCCTTCCTTCTTCATCCCTCCTTTTCTCTTCCTCTCTCCCTTCCTTCTTTTCTCCCATTCTCATGTCTATGCAACATACGTGTATTGAGTATCTGAGTACATACAATATAAAACATACATAAATGGTGAGTGGTGGAGAGACAATTATGGCACATATCTTAACGATTTCAAGCTCACATCTGTACCAGAAGACTTTTCAACATCTCTAGTCTTAGAATTTTTGCTCTCATAACTGAAGCATGCAGTTGTAACTGGTAATATTCTTGGAATCCTGCAAAGTCAGGATCGCTTCATCTCTGCTTAGACCGTATCTTCATATTAACTACATAATGAGATTGTAAGATCTTTGATTAACATGCACACAACATAATATTCTTTGTATCTCCCATAGTGTTAGGCATATCTCATGAGATAATACTTTTTATATAATATATGCTAAATAAATTCTCAATGGCTGACTGATTGACTTATCTTTTTCTCTCTTACAATATGAGCAGGTAGTTGGGCCATTTTATACCTAAATTCACCTATTTATTGTGATTAGTAATAATGTTCAATCTATCTCTTTCTCTCTCTCAATATATCCCATTCTGTTTCTCTTTTTCCCCTAAGAGGAATATATAATTTCTCTTAGCCACTTCAGAGAAGGTTAGGAAGAAAATTTAGGAATCAAAGATGGCTAGATTAAGTGGAGTAAGAAGGCCTTCACTAGTTTTGGGTCACATTTCTTAGAGATGATGAAAATGACGAAGATGATGCTGCTGGTGGTGGTGGCAATGCCACTACGGAGAAGGTTTCATGGTATAATAATAACATAAATGAGAGCACTTTATCTTTCAGAACTTGGATCCAAGAGCCCACTTTGAAGTGGGCTCTTAAAGGTGGTAACACTCTTCCCATTTCACAGCAAACTTCAATGATACTCCTAAGGTCATCTATTTAACAAAGAACAGGCAGGAATTTAGCATAGATTTTCAAGTGTCACATCTAGGATCCTTTTTCACATGTATAATCTTCTCCTTTTGAAATAAATTAATTTATAGTATGTAAAGAGTAATATTATTGAGACCAATGCTTTCCAAAGTGTTTTCCACAGAATCATAATTCCATGGGGATATTATAAAATGTGACAGAATGAAAAGGAATCCAACACACTTGGAAAATGCAAGGTTAAAAAATGTTAAACTGCAATATTTGCCAGAGATTTAACCTGTCAATGTACATTGTTGTGCATTCTGATTCCACTGGGGTGTGCAGCATTCCCTAGATTTATTAGATGGCAGAGTATGCAGGGCATAGCAGTTGTGTGCATGGTGTTTCTCACCCTTAATATGACCAAGGGATTATTTTATTGATCAACATCTCCTGAGATATCTGTCCCAGGAGACATGTTTTGAATAATTGTGATCTTCATTGTTGTCTCTTTTTCCCCTAGTCAAGTGTTTCATAGTGTGAATACTTGCAGTGTCAAGTCTTTAAATTAAGTGAAATGATACTATCACTGAAAATGGATCTTACTTCAATCAGATCACAAAAGAAAATGCAAATATGTCTTATTACACCCTACTGGCATTTGAAATTGCATTTGGTACCTGTCTGACTTATTAATTTCTTTTTTACAATAGTTTAACCCATACAAAAAAGCATGTGCTTTCTACCAGTTAAATCTTATCAGTAAAATGATTATGTCTTTTTAACAGAAAATATTCTCTTCAGATTTATGACTTGCATCTGGCAGTGAAAAACTATGTAATTTATACAGTTCATTACCACAATGGTAACAAGAATAAGAATCACAGCAGCCCTCAGGATATTACAAAACAAATTTGAAACTAGTCCTCGCTAGTGTTAGGTTCTACTTGGGGAAAATATATTTGCTATTACATATGTGTGTGAACGTGAGAATTTGAGTTTCTATCCTCTACAGAAAGCATACAACAGGGGTGTAATATATGTTTTCTTTTATATGCTAAAAAAAACCACCAAAATCTATTTTCAAGTATTTTCACCTGTATTTCCTTCCTCTTAACTAGAAAACTTGGGCAAAAAGATTTTATCAGTGCTGGTCTTAAAGCCATATTTTCTCTGCATAAAGACCACATCCTCATATACCCCAAATGACAGAATTAGAATGGAGTTGACAACTTTTTTGCAGGGTACTGATTATAAAATTTGAAACCATCTTGTTTTCCTCTGCATTAGAAGCTCTGCAGGTTCTCATGTTAAAAGTGGGGAAAACCATTTGACAAGTGTCAAATTAAGCAGAAAAAATAAAAGTCAATTACAACTCTTGTACTAAGGTATCTGAGGTCCTAGGTAAAATACAAAATCAGTGTGTATATTTTTCAGGAATTTAAGAAACTATCAAAAATTGAAGACAGGCTTTCCAGGGACATGGAAGTAGACAAAGTAGCATTTATTCGGTGTATATACTAGCATGGATAGTCTCCTCTAGATTCTCTCCCACCTGCCAATAGCCAAGCTACACACAAAAGTCTCCAGCAGAGAATGATTAAAAGTAATTAGAACAGGTGTTTACTAGGTTGGGAAATTAGAAGGGAGACTTTAGATTATATACTGAAGAGGAGGAATCCATTCTTGGCCCCCAAAGTGTCCTTGGGTTCTGAGAAAACTTGGAAGTGGAATATAAGGTCCCTTTACTACTCAAGTCCAATAGAATGAATCCCGTTGCATTCAAGGAGAAACTGAGGGATATCAAACTACAGCAGTGCAATTCCAAGGGGTAAAAGGGCTAAAGCATAGTATATGAATTAGGATTCTTTTTGAGAGAAACCTCTACTAACCCATTCTCCTAGTAGGCCCATGCATGAAAGCTAAAAATAGGATTCATATATCCACCTGATTCAGATCTTTTTCTGCCTTCATCAGATTGCATTGATACTAATTTTCCAAGATATGAGATTTAGCATTGACTGATACTGTTGTGTGGAATCTCTCATATGCAAACGATTTTTAAAACCAGTGCCTGTGTATAAAACACAGCTTCAAGTAACATTTTTACCTAGAAAATTGGACCAAGATTGAAGAAAGCCTAACATTTCAGTTTGAGCTCTTCTCATAAGATACACTAATTTCCTATGTTATGGTTTCTACTCTCCTTTATGGCTCCCTCTCTCACATATTTAAATAAGAGCTCCTTATTAGTAGGATCAATTTCTGACTTTCATTTGAGGTTTCCAAATCACTTGCCTTGCCTCAAGTAATATTCAGTATATAGTCAATGAGTGGGTGAATAAATCTATTACAAAATAAATAAAGTGATGACAGAGATAATGTCTCAGATGTTTACTCTGAATATATTTTGTACATAATTATATATTGATACTCCAGTTTAAGCAAGATTTATGGTAATAATAATTTATTTTATTCAATTTGTTTTATTTTACCATGAATGATCTAACTGAGCAACTGAAAGCACAATGCATTGTTTTTTAATTTTCAAACTAATTTTCATTTCTTTCCATTACTTAGAATACATGGAATGTTTTCAAGATCCATATATATTCTAATTTCTTCACTTTATTTTTCCATTTTTAGCACCTAGCAAGAGTGAGAAGTATTGGCAAATAGTCTCTAAGCACATGGAAATTTTAAAGTACACTTTTTCTGTTAGTATAGTTATACACTAAACAAAAACACTGAATAACATCACTTTAATAACACTGTAGGTGCCATGTGCCATTTGTTGCTTCAGATGTTATTTCCTTCTCTAGACCTTCACTGATTTTCTAATTAAAATTTAGTTAAGTGGCAAAAATTGTGTTAATCGCAGAATTCTGCTATGTGTTTGGTTTTTTATAGTATTAGTAACAAGTGCAGACTGAGCTTGCCATCTGTAATTTATGGAAAAACAATTATTGCCTGGTCCAAATGATTGGTATTATTTTTAAAAGAGTTTAATCTTATTTAGTACCCAAAGCAACAAGAGCACTTGAAAATAGTAATGTCAGACATCAATCATTTTTAGACAGCTCCCACCCCAATGCACACACAAATACTTATCCTCAGAAAGCAAGACTTAGAGAATTATAGTTTGTTTGCTGGATCCCTTAACTCTGAGGAAAAATCTATACTCTAATTTGTTTACTGCAATGGTGAATATTTCATATACATCAAGATACACTACAGCATATCAAAAACATGAAGTATAATTTCTCACTTGAGGAAAAAAATTGATTCCTTTATCCTGTAGATTTGTAGTTGCTGTTTTTCTTTAACTTGTCATCTAAGGGTTTAATTGTAGCATATGTTTCTTTGATGAAGACTAGGAATTTCATTAGACTAAGTCCCAGGTGAGCTATTAAGTATGTTATTAGATGTGCTTTAACTACAAAAGCAAGAAGGCAGATTCAGAATGATAGTAAGCAATCAAGTAATTCTTACAAAAAGTAGGTTAATTACGAGCAAGTTTTGTCTTAAGAATACCTGATAGGAAGTGATAGTGGAGATGGTAAATCAATGCAGTAAATTTGAGTTCTAACCCTCAAGCAGCTACGCGTTTCTTAAATTGTCAAACACATATTCAGACATGTGAAAACTTCCATCTTTGGTCTTTGGCAAAGTAGGTGCTAGTTGGGTGTTTTCTTTTATCTGAGTGTTCTGTCACAGGAAGACAGAATTCAATGTTCCCAAACATAATACGTGTGACCCATCATTTTATAATATATGCAGAAATGCACACAGTGAGTCAGTTCAATCACAGGGAACAGCTACTCTGCTTACAGCTCTTATTTTAGCAAGAAAAAACCATCCTCACCTTTCATTTATATGTCTCTGATAAATGCTCTTTTAGCCCAAGGGTCTTTTCTTCTCACTCTTACCAATTTCCTTTGAGGGTTGACCATCGGTTTCAACTGAGTTATTTTGATGATAATGTTTCCTTTAAGATGATTATTTGTTTAAAGTTCAAGCTAATAAAAGTAACTTATCCCATTAAAAATATTCTGGGGAGCAGAACAACATTTTAGGATGTTAATTGCTCATGTTACCAGTCATCCATGAAACATATGCTGAAAATGCTCTAAAAGGTTCCAAAATGTCTCCTGCAGCGATAAATCTTTTACAGGTACAATTACGTGGGAACAGAAATAAGAAAAAGTGCATCCAACATCTGGAATCAAATGGTTTACTGAAGCAAAATTACAAAATTAAATTTAAATGAACTTAATTAAAAAGGGGAGGGGGACCCGATTTAATATGGACATTCATCAAGTCCTCATTGAAATTTCTCTAGCATTGGAAAAATACAATAAAGTCTGAATACAAAAGCAGATAAAGTCTCTAATGGAGTGTGAAAAGATGACCAAAGAGACACAGTCAGGCAGAATATATTCTCTTCTTCGCCCAGCTATTTTAACGACATGGAATACCCACTTGTTTTGAAAAGATAGTATCAATCAAGAAATTGAGCTTGGAAAGTAATCTGTTTTAACTGTCTCTTCTGTTTGGAGTTTCATTGTACATATTTCGTCACTTAAGGATGATAATTACCAGGTTTGGTTTTTAATACACTGATGCATGATTGAAGACTCTAACAAAATGCCCCCCAAAAGGGTGGAGGGGTTACATTAAAAAGTGTTAATGTCAAATCACCTGGCCTTTGATTTTCATTCTCTAAAAAAACAAAAGAAACAATGAAAACGTTGACCTCCTATAATTTTGTGATATTGTGTCCTTGCTGCCTATTGATCAGCTTTGGTCTCCTTTATCCTTAACTAGTCTTATTTGGTTTTTGCAATGGCTATGTGCTGAGGAGGATAACTTAAGATATAATATTACATGTCATAAAATTCCATATGAAACAATAGAAATTGCTTTTATTAAATTGATTCATATATTCTAGAAAAGATAGTCAACGTTATTTGGAAGTTTTCACCCCTCAGTAGTCCTACATATCATGGAAATTGCTAGATGTTTGGTTTATGCAAATTTTATACCATCAGTTGACATTCAGATTCCTATCACATCATCTTTTCCTTCTCCCCATAAATATTTGGTTTTGTCTTTCATGTCACTAGCACTTTTCCTTCAGAGCCTCCTTATCTAAGAAATACTCCTAACACCTCCTTTCACCAACCACAAAGTTCAGCTAATATGACACACACTCAGCACTTGAGTAGAAAGTGGAAGCAAAACATGTTTAGGTGAGGAGGTCAGAGAAACATGAAAACTAACCAAGTTCTCAAGGCTTAAAACCAAGAAGCAGATGAGAAACTAAACATTATCAATGTGTATTTATTGAATGCCTACTATTTATAAGCAGAGTGCTGTACATTTTCAAATATGTTAAAGCAGTTAACACACAACCCTGTGATAAGAAAGTGATTATAATAGCATTTACATAACTTCTTCAACATTGTATAGCTGGAAGTCAAAATATCAGAACTGAAATACTGGTTCTTGTATGCCACATCCCATGCTCTTACCTCTGTCACAATGCCTCAGGAATTGCAAGCGATGGGAACCATATTACAGGAAGTTGAGGAGTAAAACAAGAAGACTGAATCTTGGAGTGGCGACAGAGAAATAACCAGTGTTATCGGTAAGAATGAATAATGAATAATTTCAACTGTTAAGAAAAGTTTATTCTTCTAAATCATGTGCTTTTCTCTGACTTATAGGATTAAATGCCCATAAAAAGTACAAAAATATTACACTTTAAAATCCTTGTACTATCTCTACATCATAGGAAAAGAAGAGAAATAGCAATTTTATGGTTCATAATAACACCACTGGGCCTATGTCATAATTGTGATCCATTTCTACTCATATCTATTTCATATGTAGATTATTTTTTCAGAGAACTGAATAGCTGCTCTAAGGTCACAAATAGTAAATGGTTTTAATTTTTTAGAGATATTGGGTCTGAATCTTTAGATTTAATTACAACTTCATTTTAGTTCCATAGAGTGACTAACCATCTCTAGTGCCTTCAAAAACTGAATATTAACATCACTCCCACAACATGTTTTAGGAGCACGTTAGATAGAAAAAGAAAAAGTTAAGTGTTTATGATTCAACTATAGCTTTCAAGTCAGTTCTGCAAAAACAGAAGGTTGGGACAAAGGAAAAGGTCACATGAACTTCCAAAGCATATACTTCCACTCAGTTAAAAAAGCATGGCATCAACACTGAGCAAAATTGTAAGGTAACCAGTATTTTATAGAATACAATGAGAGAATGTAGAACATCTAGAGAAAAGTGGAATTCACAGTCATGTAAACCATTATTCATTCACAATAGAGCCAAGGAATAGAACAGGTTGTGAAGAAAAATGGGGAGAGGAGAAAGGATTTACAAGTACATTGGTGGGAAAGAGTTGGAGCCAAGATCACAGAGAAGACCAGTAAAGTGCAATAATGAGCTCCATAGTTTAGACTATCTGCTGTGTCAAATATTACAGTATTCTGCTGAAAAAGAAAATAAAGTGGATCTTTTGATTAAGGATGAATTGGTAGGTTCTGTAAGGACTAACTCCGAGGAGGCCAGTCTTCTCAGTGTAAGACCACTTCACTGAAAACAACTGTTTGGATCAAATCAAGAGAATCTCAGTGTGTTAAGTCATATCAGCCCAACAACAACAATCAACTGGGAGCCTCAGAATTCTTCATGTTCTTGAAAAAATTATCTTACTACTCTCAAAACTTGTAGTCAACGCTTTTCTTGCCCCTAACACTGTCTGCCTCACCAAGACCCTCTGTGGGACCAGTGGAACTATCATCAAGGATATGCATGTCTGTCACTATCATTTCTTATCCCCTCTTCCATAATCCCCAAAGTACTCTGTTCACTTATTCTGAATCCAGTCCCATACTTCTTGAAAGCATTTCCCTGGGCCCTCTGGGTTTTTATGTCAATCACTGGTAAATCCACTCATTCTCAATTTCCTCTGGAAATATCACTTTGATCTTTTTGCACCAGTTGCAACCTGGTTCTCCCTGATAACACTGATCCCAATGACGTTCTTTCAAGAGGTATCTTTTCCTCTCCTAGTTCTCTAACACCAAAGAGCCTGAAAGAATGTAGGTGTTCTCCTTGTTCCTACTCCATGCAGACCTTTCTCTCTTCTTCCTTAGCTTTCACTTTCATGTCATCAGGCTACACCTCCTCTTCTCATGTCAGTGCTGCTTCTGCCATTCTCTAGTTCATTCCCACTTCATTAATTAAAGATTTTAGTTCCTGGCTCATGAATACTTTCTCTAGTACTATGTCAATTTAATTTTCTGGTCATTTCTATATCCAAAGGGGTGAATCTTTCCAATTTCATTTCCTCTGAGTTCCTGACCTTTTCTTCCAAACACTGCATCAGCCAACCTTCCTAAGTCACTCTCTTCCACAGTCACACCCTTGATTTTGTTGTTAATAATTATAACAACTCCTGCAAAATCTCAGTTTCAAAGATTCCTATCTCTGATCATGATCTCATATCTCCTGCACCCTCCCTTTACCACTCCAAGTCTTACAATTCCATACCCCCATCAGGACCTTAAACCTACTTTCTCAGTGTCCCTGAGATCTTTCTCATCATATCTTTTCTAATCTCCATTCCAGACTAAGTTACATAGATATATCTGAGCTCCCTCTTTGCTTTGGTGAACTTTCCTGATGAACTCCTAACCTTCATTAAAGTCAGTGAGGCAACCACTCCATGCATACACTCATGCAAACTGATGTGTCTGATACAAGATGATCCAAAGATAATTTCCACATGCCCTGTCTTATTTGTCCACTTATCCGTATCTCTTCTTTTGCTATAGATAAGCTCTCCATGCTCTTAGTCAAAGTGAACCTGTCCACTTAAGGATCTTATCCTCTTCTCACTGGAAATGTTGCAACATGTTTCTAGGTGGTCTCCCAACTTCTGCCTTCCCTTCCCATCCCATGTGTTGTTACCCACAGTCCACTCTCAACTGGGAAGCTAGAACGACCCCTATAAAATTATAAATCAAATTAATCATGTCACTTGTCTATTTAAAACCCTCCAGTGGTTTCTCATCTCAACAAGCTTTCTTGGTATCAGAGCCTACCTGAAATGGCTCACTCACATTGCCTCTCTGACCTCAGAATATGTCTTCTTGCCTGACAGTAAGGTGAAATTACAGTGCATTTACTCAACTTATGTTTCTTAGACTCCTTGCCCTCTATACTCCCAACCGAAATTTTATTTTTAAGCATCTAAGATGTTTTCAAGATCATACTTGTGCCTTTACAATGTATTTTTATAGTGCATCTTTGGATATATTTTATAATGTATCTTTAATTAAAATTTTTGGCAGAAGGTTGATAAGAGACCTGAGAACACATTATTAAAAATCATTTCTCCCCTTCTCACTCAATTCAGTAGAATCCTTCAGTGATACAAAGATGGCCTTTTATCAGGAACTCTCAATCTATCCTAATTTTCCATAAGTCACTGTGCTCTAATGACATTTTGTCAGATGCAAAACTTGAAAATTGAAGAAAAAAATTCACTTTTGACTTTATTACACCAAACATGCGTGAGTGATAGATGGAACCACTGCATGATATGGTGGCTCTCTGGTTCCTATTGTTAGTCATGGGCTATTTTGATGAACTGCAAAATAATAGCAGGTAACTAGAATTCATACTTTCTACTATCTGGCGCTTCAATGAAATGTTGATGAAAGTACCTGAGATTTCAGAGACCCTAGTTGAGTTTCTGTCAATTTCCATCATCGCATCATCCTATTATTAGAAAGGGTCCTAAGGAACCCTCTTTGTTGATTATATCTCACCTCCACTTTGACTTTAGGGAGAAACAGAGGTTAATGATTGAAAAGAGAAATTACCTTTGAGGTTGGGAAAACTGGAAACTAAAGGAGAAGTATTCAGATCAGTCAGATCCCCCCAAATTGATTCACTGATTTATTAGTAGTATAGTCTGCTTTGAGAATTAAAACTATAATTTCAGACTAATTGAGTCAATTATAAACATGGAAATCTAGGTGGAGAATCTTGGGATAACATTTCCCATATTTAACTTATTCCTTTCTTAATCCTCCTTGGTTACTCTCCCAGATTGCTCTCAGAATTTTGTGATCCAAGCAGAGTTTAAACTAAGTTTTAGCAAGAAACATAATATATCATTCTCAGGTTTGATGAGATCATTAGTATACTTTTGTTCCCTTGGGAGAATAAATGAGCATGAATAAGGGTGCATTATAAAATAGTCTGAGAAGGAACAAATGATGCTTTTATGTGGTTGGGGGTGGTCTTAGGACAATGTCAGAAGATGGCAGTACATAGAGATAAACATCTTCACAATGGTGAACATTGGAACAAGCTCAGATTTTATTCCCCAAAAAAAGGCAAAATGGATGATACTCTTCGTTGTTATTTTATATCTCAGCCAATATCTCTGACCCACATTCCATTATATTAATGCTCTTCTCTAGTACTCTGGGTAAAAATTTGAACTACTATGTTTAACTTCATCCATTATTCATAGTCCTTGATTGCTTTTAGCATTAGTACATGAAGTGGGAACTCTAGAAGGTCTTCTATAACATAATTGTGGAATTTCTTGTTGATTATCTAGGTGACATTTTCTGGCAACTGTGGCTTTAGTCTTAAAGGACATGTGATCAACTGTTCTTTACAGGGGCAAAGACTATGGTGTGTTCCAGCAAATTTTGTGTTTTGACCTGAGACATTTCCTTACCAATTCATATTGATTGTCTATAACATTTGTAATGAAATGGAGTCAGAGAGTAAACTCAAGGCTATGGGGGTATATTTGTCTTAGAGATCAAACAGTTAAAGCAGGATTTATGGAAGCAGAGGTCTGTGGGTCAATAACTGAGAAAAAAAAACTGGATTGTAAACAAAGAACTTTCTGAGGTGTGAAGGAGAGGACAAAGGAGACTGGAGTGGTTGGAGAGGAAGATGAAATGACAGGAAGAGGATCTGGTTTAAAAAAATGAGACATGATTTCATTCATATGTGGTATATAGAGAAATCAAACAAATGAACGAATCGCTTCAAACGAAATTAGACTTTTAGTTTAGAGGACAAAATGGATGTTGCCAGAGGGGAGTGGGGTGAACCAGTCAGGAAGAGGGAGTCAACTATAGGGAAAAGGATGAGCTTGAACTATTGGTGGTCGATTTAATGCGACATGCACACGCTGGTTTGCAGCGATGCACACCTCAAACCTATATGTTATTATGCAATTTTACTTCAATAAAATTTTGAAAAATAAATGAAGCTAAACAACAACCAAAAAACCAACAACAACAAAAAAGATACACATCTGAAAAGAATTAGAGAGAGGGAGAGCTGAGAAAGGCTGATTCGTTCAAAGATCAGCCCCAGAGACCCTTACATCCCCATCTTACTGGCAGGGATTATATTGTAAACATTTCTTCCATTTTCTCCCATGCTTTCCTTTTGGAACAATTCTAGATCATGGGAATTTGAGATCAGGGCAGTATAAACAACCGGGAGAGGTTCAGATACAAGTCAGGGATACTATAACATTTTGACATTTTGTTGTCATCATATTGAGAAAAACTGATTATATTCACACTCAGAGGAACTATAAGCCTTTTTCAATGTGAAGGCATCTATAAAGATCTATGAAGATGCTTTTTGTAATATGTTTCAAGTCAGACAAGTGCCATCAATAAGGAATCAAAGTCAGCATTATCAAATTCTGTGTTCTTATTTTAAGTTCCTCCAAGTGTTTACCATTTATAATTTTAGATTTAGATAAATCTAAAAAGAAGCAAATCAGTGGTCCATCATATTGAAAATTAAGGCCCAACAGTTAGTGGGTCTTGTCTCTCAGATCTAAGAGGAGGATAAAACTTTTCTAGCTAAGTCACATGTGGTGTTAGGCTTAGGATTCAGATCTGCTATTCTTAAATCATTGTTCTTTCTACTCTGTCACTCCGGATCAATAGATTCTTTCTCAAACAAGCCTATCTGATGCATAGAATGTTCTCATATTGCAGAAGTAATACAAGAATTGGTATCATGGTTTGCTACAGAGATGAGAAGCTCCAAAGCTTATTTCAAGTAAACCTTCCATATCCCAAATAACACAATTCAGTTTAGCATGATCTAGTGGGTTTATTTGGTAAAGTCATACATCTGGCAACAAAAACAATCATTTGAATTCAGGAAACTATGATTTCTATGGTCAAGAAGGGAATTATTAGATGGACCACTCCCACAGAGGTTCATGGCTTCATTGAAGGCAGTCACCTGCATGTTTCTCTGACTTTTCTTTTTTCATCCTCAAATTGCTCAGTCTTAGGGATTTACAAAAGCCATGTTCAGTTTACTCTGGTCCTTCTGATATCTGGGATTTAATGATTCTGTAATCAGGATGTTATTTGAATTTTGTGGATATATGAGAAACCATGACGTATGTGGGAACTAGGGTTTGGTGGCAGTTTCTAGAAAGCACATCTAAATCACGAAATAAAACCTTAAACCCAAGAGCAAAGTAATTTCATTTAAAGAAGAATGTGATATTCAAAGAAAAGAAACCATAATTGTAGACTCATTTGCTTTCATTTGTGACGTTATACCATCAGTTCCAGGTATCAGATTAAGAAAAGCATCTTCCAGTCTATTTCACAATCATTGTTCCATTGTTCCATAAATAGATTATGTGAATGCAAGCTGTTAAACTAAAAGTTACTGCAATAATATAACTGAATAAAGCAGCAGGGCAATTTAAAAGAAAAATTCTTAGAAGATTAAATATTAGAAGACTGAATGCTCAACTGCCAAAATGTATCTTTTAAAAATTCACAGACATAAGGCCTTTTTGGTATATTATAATGAACAAGTAAGTTGCTAAAAAGTCACATTTTATTCACTGTACCACAGACCTGCTACAAGGTCACATAAAAATAAGAACACAAACAGCTATAGAGTATATACTGAAATGGTAGCTTTCAAAGCATTGAATGCATTGAATATAGTCTCACTTTATGTAGAGAAGGCTCCACTTGAAGTTACTAACAGAATGGGTATTATTATTGAATTTAATCTATTAAATTTAACAATTCAGGGTTCAAAGAATCTAAATGGGACCTAGAAGCTCTTATCTGACTCCAATTAACCACTTCACGGTGCATTCTCTACTTTATATTGAAAGCATGTACAAAGATTATGCTCTCTTCCACAAAATATGGGAATGATTAATTGTTACCATACTCAATGTTACATTTTACCTTGATATCTTATGTGTGTGCACGCATGTGTGTTTGTGTGTGTTTGTGTGTGTGTGTACACAACGGAGAAATGCTCTTTTCAAAATAATCTTCCAATAATAATTTTCTACGTATCCTCCAGCATATTTCCCATCATGACTCTCTTTTTAAGAAACATCATACTATTGTGCCTCTGATGGAAATTAGTGTCCAGTGCACCACCACCCATCAGATTCAGAAAATATTTTTGTGCAATCTCTTAAGTAAACACATATTTGATTCTTTCAGAAATCCATGCTTTGACAATTATATCTCTTGTGAATAGAAAAAATTACAAAACAAAAATCATTTCTAATTCTTGGGCCAACTGTGCTAATCTTGACATTACTTAGATTTCCTGCTTTCCTTGATCCCAATAATTATATTCATTATATATATATTATAAATTTCTCATGCATTTACTGTGGTTTTGCAATGCAATTGAATAGAAACCTGCAGGGGTCAAAAAACATTATACCTAAACAACTTCAGTTTTATTCCTAGTACAAAAAGTCAGAGCCCAGTAATATATAATATCCCTCATTATTATATCTTTAAATCTTACCACTGCAAGCAAATGTGACAATCCTTAAACTGTTGGCCTCGCTGTTCCCATGTCAGCTGGCATATACTCAGGTTGGTGATCCTGCCAAAAGTCAAAAGGAAACATTTATGAGACAGAGTCTTATGGACAATTATTTTAATCCTGCATGTCCAACTCTGCTGACAAGCTTGGTTTATGAATGCCTGCTGCTGCTTTAATGATAAGACCTCTTAAAGACAGCTGAATGCAATGCACCAATGGATTTTCTTCCCTCCACCCCTGGCCCTAACTGAGAGACTGAGTATTGATCTCTACCTGTATGTTCCTATTGCGAACAGGCCATTCATAAATACAAGCAGGAAAAATAATGGCACACCGCATGGGCAGTTTAATAAATTGCAACAGGGACACAGTCTCTGTGTGTGGCAGGGAGGTGCAGGGGGAGGCCACTAATTCAATCTTAATAAAACATATGCTTAAAATGACGGAAAGTTTGTGAAAATTCTATGGGCTAAGTATGAGAAATCCAGGGCACCTGCATTTTGATTAGGTGTCACATCGAAGTGTGCTTAGGATCCCAAGGACACCTTAATCTCCTGTTCAATGAAAGCTTCCAAGTTCTTTCTGTTACCCTAGGGATGAAGCTTTAAAGGTCATAATGGACTCAACTTGCTCTTACAACTCTCCTAGAATAGAGGACTCTGAACCTGGAGTGACCGTACAGAAGTAAAAGAGTATTAGCCCATCGGGAAACTCAAGAATCCAACAATAGAAGGCAGGAGGGTTAAAAAGTAGCTAAACAAATATCTTCAGGAGCTTCTAAAGTTACTTAGAAAATAGAAAAGACTAAAGTATGATGGACAGTCTTTGTGCTTAATACAGGCCTGCAATATACACTTTCAGACACACTCTAGAGTTCTAGGCTAGTCACTGGTCAGAGGACACTGGAAACATATTTCAAATGATTTGAGCAATTCAATAGCTATTGCTCCAGAGTAACATATCCTTTCACCTCTTTATCATATATCTTTATAGAAATATAGATATGTGGTACACAGGTGAATAGATTTTACTTTCGGATCTAAAGAGTTGCAAAGTTAGGAAATGCCAGATGTAATTATTCTTACAAATATTTTTATTCTGCCAATATATAAGTATGTGAGCATTAGCTCTTTGATGCTGAGAGATGACGTAATTTTCATATTCAACATTTGCTTTCTTTTTGGAATAATGCACTTGACATTTCTATTTTTTTTTTAAATTATGGAAGCATTTTTTCAATGTCAAGAATATATGCAATTGTAAATACAAAAATTAGTATAGTTATTAAGGAAACTCCTGGAAAACAAGGGCCATAAGAAGTCTCTGTACTCTACACAATGCCTACTGTGACACTAGCCACTTATTTCCTTATATATCAATTGGGGGACAAATACTTTGCTTGAAAAAGTAGAAGATTACAAACTTTAGCATAATACAATTATGTTCTTCAAATATGCTTTCTGAGTTCTGCATGGCCATATTGTCTGAAAGGCCAAAAAGTCATTTAAGATAAAATTACCTTGAAATACATATTATTAAAAACTGAAATATTGGAACAAATACTGAAGAAGACATTCTTAAATGTGAGTAAGCATAAGAAGTACCTGAAGTGTTTATAAAAAATACATAGTCCTTGGTCATACTTCCTAAAGATTCTGAATCAATAGGTCTGGGATAGGGTCCAGGACCACATATTTTCAAGGAAAGCAGAGCATTCTAATGCTTTTAAACCAAAGATTCAGTTAGGCACTAATTAAGGGAGGCTACCTTCAGACCCAGTTAATGAGAAAAAAATTCTCTGCTTTAGCCAGCCCTTCTTGTGTTGTATGGCTAAGGTTGGCAGAAACTGAACAGTGAATTTATCAGAAGTGTATATGAGGAACAGTAGTTATGATATTTAAAGAAGGAACTGACTTTTAAAAATCATCAACTGCCATCAACTAAACAGGTATGGCTTGGACAGATACAGACCCAAACTTGTTCCAGTCGTGTTGAAATGTTTTCTGCAAATTGAAGTTATTAAATCAAAAATCCAGAGGTACACTTTAATCAGATATATAAGGTTAGTAACCTTTGACTCATAAAAGGTGCAGAAGCATTGAATTAGCAGTTTGAGGATGGTAGTTTCATCTTGGCTCTAGTTCTAACTGGTTTTGTAGCCTTTAGCAAAGGACTTCACTTTTCTACATCTCAGTTTTCTCATCTGTGAAATGAGAAATCTGAACTGTCCAGGTATTCTGCCATCTCCCAGTTCTAGGAAACACCAATTAAATAGGGAGCATCCAGCTGGAAGTCATCTTGCCTTGCCTGGTGACCTAATCTCCTTACTTACAGGGGAAGAAATGAAGCCTAGAGAGCTTCTCATACACACTGACGATGAGAGATCAAGGACTAAACCCAGAACTTCCAATGAATCCATCAATCACTCTTCCATCTAACACACACAACATTTATAGAGTTCTATTCCCAGCTCACAGTTTTACTCATTGACAGAGGAAGCATTTCGGGATTTTCCACGATTTTCCTTTCTTGGCTGGGACAGGGGTACACTCTGTCCTCTAGGGTTCTCTCCCAGATTTTCTCAGGGAAAGAACATATGCTCAGGTCCCCAGAGGATTACACTCCCTCCCTCACAGCTGTATGACAAGCAAGAAAAAGCTGTCTGTGCTTAAAAAAAAATCAGCATTTGCGAAAGTGCCCTGGGGTATCTTCAGGAAGTGTTCCAGGAGAATTGCTATTACAAGACCACTAGGTTTTCTCTCCTGGAGCCTACTCCACACTCAGACATTAATATTTTAGGTTTATCAGGGATACTCATTTGCTCATCCAAAGTTCAACATTCAGCAAGTACACCTGAAACAACAGACAGTCTGGCTCTCAGGCAGATCCCCTTAGCCCAGGAGGGATCCACAGGTCTGCTGCAGTTCCCCGTATAGGACAGACGGGGAGGGCACCACACTCCTCTGGAGGACAGGCTCGGGCTTCCTTTGAGTTGCCCTCCTTCCAATTTGCAAACATAGCTCTGGGGAATCTATTATCTTGGGATGAATCCATTATGCAAACAGTTTTTGTTAAACCTAATAAAGCATTCAATATGCCTTTCCTCATTTTGTCAACACCTATATTTGCTTATTAAAATCCTACTTTTGAAACTATACCTAAGTCAAATTCTCCCTTCTCCAGCTCCCAATATGACTTTCTCCCACCTACCTAAGAACATACAGATGGCACCATTTAGTACTTGAAGTGTGGGACTTGCCAGACCTTCACACACGGGCAGGAATTATGTCACTGAATTTATGATAAAGACCGAAAGAATCTGGAAGAATCAGAGCTTCTGACCAGGTATCAATCAAATGGGCTTTGATGATCATGTTAAATCTCTAAGCTGCAGGAATGATAACAGCTCAGCAGTAGTAAAATGTGAAAACTACAGGCTTCCACTTTGTCCAATATACTCTTAAAGCAAAGAAGGAGCTCTCAATTCTTATTACCAAACACTATCACCTCATACATATGTGAAGTGTCTGGTAGCTTTCCATGCCAAAAAGTGGACAGTAATTTGGTCTGAAGGGTGAATACCTGCTCCTCTGCATAACAGCAACATCTACTTCAGTAGACTTTTCCCAAGTATTCTTGTAACTATGAAAGCCAACATACCTCCAAAATAATGATCATAACTATACATACCTTCTAGCTATTTGGAATATTTCGCCTGTTCCAAAATTATATGCTTTCTATACACTGCTATTTAATTTTCACACACAAAAAAGATAAAAAGTGAACAAGACTGTAATCATTAGTTCAATTTTTCAAATAAGAAAATTGAAGATAAATGAAGTAAGTCCAAGATAATGTGCAACAACATAAAAACAACACAAGTTGTACTTATTGAGGGCTTGCTGGGTGCCAACAAACATTGCCAAAGGTAGATAAATTTGTTCACTTGATTCTCAGAGACACTCCATCAAGTAGGTATTTTCATCCTCAGGATTAAAGAGGATGAAACAATGCACATAAAAAGTTATACAAGTTAGTATCAGAGCTAAGATTCAAATAGAGGTTTAAGTCAGAGTCCAAAGACACAACTGAAATGAATTGGAGGCGCACTCTGGTGGCCTAGCAGATAAGGTCCCTGGACATAGTCCATGTACATCCCAAGGACCCAGATTTGCTTGGAGGGTATGAGGAGTAGGGAACAACCAAGATGAACAACTAAATAAAATAAATAATAAAAATGCCTCTTCCCCCTCTCTCTTCCTGCCTGCCTGTCCACTCACTTTCATGCTTGCCTGCATCTTTACTGTAAATAAGTAAATAAAATAAAATAAGACAAGGTCAGATAAAATAAAATGAAATGAAATGAATCTCATAAGGGGTTCCTCCTTACCTGAGCAGTCAGACTCCCCAACTGCCACAGCTGGCCTTTCTGTGACATTTTCTCTATCACACTTTAGAATAGAGAAAAATTCAAGTTCTTGGAAATTTCCAGTCAAAACTCCTTAGTATTACTCTCTGTAATTCACATAGTCATGCAAAATGATCTGTGTCACAGACATCTAACTAACTGACTTCATCTCCCTCATTGTGTTCATGTGGATTGGGCTTCCTTGCTTCCCCCACTTTTCTCCTGTAGCCACTGGTGGTCACTGGCGTAAATATTGCTAAGTTGTATCTAACACATGATGTGCACACTCAGACAAACTTTTTCCTTCTACTTTCAGAAGAAGGAAAAGAAAATGGGACAATTATATGCAGAAGGGAGAATAGAAGCCTCTGTTAAAGAATGTTGCTGTCAATGAGCAGTTAGTTCTCAGGTCTCCCTTCATATGGTGTGTGTGAGTGAAATGGTGGCAAGTACTTTAGAATTGCTGAAGGGCATGTGTCTCTGCATACATATGCATAATTGTCCTTTTCACACTTTAGAGCTACCAGATGCCTAGTTCTGCTTGGAAGAGGTTTGGCGACCCACTTGAAAAGATGAGAAGTCATAACTCATTTATGCAAGCTGCAGAACCTCTCCAGATGACATCTCCTGCTCTAAAGAATGATTGAGAGAAAGATGTAATAGAGTTGAAAATGACAATGAAATATTAGCCGTGCTGCAGAGTTTATATGGGGCCCTCAACTAGATGAATTATGCAAGTGAAAAGAAGCACCTTTAGGCAATGGAAGAAACCAAAACATAGGACGCAAGAATCTTCCAGATGCCAGAGTCTAATTTTGTTCCTACAAGGTAGGTCTTGAGGTTTCGATTCTAAGTAGGTATGTTGTGCTTAACCTTGGGTTCTACAGACTAGCCAGTGTTGGGCAAAGCTGCTCTTCCACTTACACTTGATCTCTAAGTTATTTAACCCTCTGAGTAAATGTGTGTGCCAGGGTAGGAAGGAGGATGTGGAACCCTTATGAGAAACTCAGGCTCAGCCTCACATGGGACTTCAGGCAGCATTGTCCTCCAATCAAATCTTTCTCCATTGCCTTGCAATTTGTTTAAGAATCACCAAGTTCACGCCATTTCCCTCCACCCCTTTCCACGCCCCCTTTTTCTCCTTCTCCTTAGCAACATCCCACTCAGGGAAGAGATTTCTGCTCACTAGACTGACAAAACCCTTTATAATCTTGTCTTTTTTTCCTCTCTTGCCATTTGGAACTTTTTCCATCTTTTAAAACACTTTCAATTTTCCATGCCCCTGCCCTGCTGTTCTCTCTTCCTGAGATGTCTGTCTCAGTTCTTCACTGGGCAAATGTCCTACCCATTCTTTAAGAATCAGCTGTCACATGATGAGCTAAGTATGACTTTCTCAGGCTCTAGGAAGGAGCTAGTCAGTCCCTTTGCTATATTGTCATGACATCTGGCACGTGCATCTACTTGACCACTTAGCACGCTCCACTAGAATTATATTTTACATGTTTTAGCTTGCTTGAAACTATGAATTTCTGGAGAATAGGGGCAATGCTATAAATGTCCTTTAATCCTTTATACTAAGCACAGTTCCTGACATACATTAGCTTTAATAATATATGTTGACTGGAAAAAAAGAAAGAATGGAAGACTACTTCATTTCCCTTCCCACACACAAACTGGCAGGTGACCATCATTCTTTGCTACACTCTTGTGGTGATGCTGGAGGATAAAAAGGTCACTCTCAGAGTACTACTTCATTGGAACTTTGTCCTGGAAACTATCTCTTTTGCCCATTTTTTCTTTGCTATTAATGACATCCCTCTATTATGATGCTAGGATTTTCTCAAGTAACAGCCTTCAAACTCCCAAAGAGGCAAAACTTCATGCGATCAAGACTGGGCTTTGCAATCAGGTATGTGGTCTTTGACTTAAATCAGGGATGACCTCCAGTAATTATTATTAGAATCTAGCTGCAATCCAAGTCTCTCTTAGGTAAAATAAGGATATAATACTTACCTTTTAATACTGTTGTGAAGATCAAATTAAATTATTACTGCCAAGAACATGGCTATTATAGATTCTCAAAAAATGGTGACATTTAACTCATATCTTCAGTTTTAATCTCTCCTATTTCTAACCCCCTCCCCCAGAGGTTTTCTCTTCTATCAGAAAAGAGGTGAAGATGGTTTAAAAACCAGAATCATTTAAAGTGAATTTCCAAATTACATCCCCACATTTCCTTCTAGAAACACTTGCATAGTATACTGTCACTAATACTGATGGAAGCATGCTTTTATTTCTCAGGAGAAAGGAGCTTAAGAATCACTTCTCCAGAATATACCTTTGAAAATCTTGCTCTTTATTTTCACAGCCAAAATTCTAACTTACTGTTTATAAACTTCTCCCCTTCAATTTATTATAATAGCTTCCTAGTTGACCTTCCATTTAGAGGTTTTCCTTTTGTCAATCCATCCTATATATAATAGCAAGAATCTTCTTTCAAACTCAAGGCAGGCAAAGGAATCTTCTAATGAAATGAGTACCTCCACTGCCCTCACTGGGAGAGCCAGCCGCATCTCCCCCAAACCACCTACATGATTCACCTGTGTCCTTGACTATGCTCTTGGTTTCAATCGTAGGACGTTTCCCTTTCTGGTCTCCACCCCTCCCTGGTCCACACAACCGAAGCATTTTTATACATCTTTCAATACAAACTCAAGTAGACCAACCCATCTTCCCACACTGGACCTAGTTCACTTCTAGTATTGCATTCATCACACTCTGTTACAAGTTATCAGTTTGCAATTCTTACTACTGCATAATGCTGTGGATTCTTTAATGGAAGAGACTGTGTCTTAATTATTCATGAGTCTCCATATAAAGTAGACATTCACTAAATTTTTATTAAACTGAATTAAACTGAATGGAAATGAATCCCTCTTCACGCTCCATTTAAGCATTTAACTTACTACTACACCTCCTAAGATGTGTTTATGTATGCATGTGTGGTGAGCATTTCTGGGATTTTCTCATCACTTTTACACTTTTGATGAGGATCTTTTCTTGAAAATATGGTGCAAAAAAAGAGGTGCACATCTGCAGGTCAAGTTCATTTTGGAATCCAGGGAGGCTAGGCAAGCTCTCCAACCAACACAAGGATTATGAAGAAAAACTAAAAAGAGCTTTTTGTTAAATATTTTATTGCTTCTCATTCATTAAAAACTCCCTCAGGCGGACTGCAAGGTGGTACCTCCAACACAGCTGAAACCCCATCCGATCTAGCTGCCTGGACTGGCCTATAATGAATAATTGCTTCTATTCTTTTTTCTTTTTGGCGACTGTCCCACAAACAGGACAGGATTCTGTCCCCACATGTCTTCCTCTCTGGTGAGTGACACCAGCACTGTAGGCTGGTATCCCACTGGTGTCTGCATTTTTCTGTAATAGATGTATATGGCTAGAATCCCAAGAGTTGTTGTCTTATTCCTTGATGCAATGTTGCTTCATTCATTCATCAACTATTTATTGACTCGCTTCCTCATGCCAAGTTTTATTGTAAGTCCTAGGCAAATAAGGACACATTAAGAAAAATAATCTGGCTCTCAAAGAAGTACCCTGTGACAGGCAGAAGACAGAACATTAAAAATAATGATAGTAGAAGAAGACAAATTAAAAGTAGATATATGTGCATGATGCTGGACAGGTCAAGTGAAAGGAGGTAAAGAGAGGCTGGTGTCTTTTCCCACTTGCTAACTGTGCTGAGAAACTGAAAGCACCAACATCAACATCTTAGGCCCAAAATATCCCTTATAAACCCCAAAACTGTGCAGAAGATTACTAACCCTATTGCCAGAATTACTTTCCAAGTTACCTGGGTGGTTCTAAAAGCGCAAATTTCCCCTCTAAAGAGCCATGACCTCATGAGCAGAGGGAGCTGCAGCAAGCTAACAGAAGATTGTTTCTATCTTTTAGCAGCATCTTAATATCGCTGCTCCCCAACATATGCAGCTTGCTGACTGTGACCAAACACAAAGTATGCACCTGAGAAGGAAGTATGGATAAGGTACACTCAGAGAAGCCATCAATAAAACCCTACTCCAACTCTAACTCTAGAACTGCCCCGTCCTGTAGATGAGCCATCAGCCACAGGTAGTCATTTAAATTCAGGTGATTTTAAATTAGATTAAATTACAGTTCTTCACTTACACAAGTACCATGCCATGATCTCAGTAGGCATGTGTGACTAGTGTCTATCATACTGGGTAGGGAACATTTTCACATCACGGAAAGTTGTATTGGACAGTGTTGCTCTAGAACATAATCTGAATTTTCTATTCGTTTTTTATGCATTTCATGATTTGTTTGCTTTGTAAAAAACTCAAACTAGGTTCAGAGGGAGTCAAAGATTAAAAGTAAAGGTTATGTACTTTGGAAGGGTTCACAATCTGGTGGGGAAGACAAATATTTATAAAAGGTAAAAAGTTAGCTATTGTGGAATGAGTGATATGAGAGCATGATACTACTCAGCCATATTCATCTTACCTTGAAAAATAAGAGAAGACTTCAAAAGCAAGGTGCTATTTGGTGTGATTTATGAAGAATAACAGTGTAACTTTCCGAATATCCAAAATGGAAGCGGGGTTGAAGATGGTGAGAACAGTAAAAGCAGAATCAGGGATATGAAAGGGTCTAGAGAGTCACAGACATTTATTTAGCATTCCTGGAGTGACTGCTACCTTTTGGGAAAGTAGAGGAGAAGATGCTGGCCAAACAGATGTCATGGTGGACTCAAAGGTGTTAGGTGAGCAGGTGGTCAGAGAGATGGACATTACAAACTATAACAGTGACTTAAGAGCACTGGAGACATACAAATCTGGATTTAGTCCCAGAATTTGCCACTCCTAATATTAAACCTTTGGCAAATTTTGAAATCTCTTTGAATCCCATTTTTCTCATCTATAAAATTAATAACACTGCCAAAACCTTTCATGATAGCTGCATGGGTTAAATGCTGATTACAGCTTATGGCACATGTCAAATGATCAAAAATGAAAGTTGCTCTCATGTATCCTATAAGGAATGTGAAATTATGAAAGAATTTGAGCATAATAAAATTATTATATTGTAGTAGATAAATAAGACACAAGAAAATGACCTGTGTCATAATTATTGTAAAAACAATAGCTTAATATCAGGCATGATTCCAAATACTTTAAATAAGCAAATTAATTCATTTAACCCTCTCAACAACCCTAGGAAGTAGGCTACCATTACTATCTCCCTTCTGCAGGTGAGGAAGCAAAGGCACAAAGAAGTTAAATAATTTTTCATATTGCTAATAAAGTGACAGAATGGGATTCCAGCCAGACATCTGGTTCTGGAATCTATACTCCAATCCCCAGGTTGTTCTGTTTCTGTATAAAAGTCTGCTGATTTTATTTTGAACTATTTCCCACTACAGCATGGCATCAAAATAAGTTTATTTAAATACTGATCTAAAAACAATAGTCTTACACCGTGAATACCAATAAGCCAGTATGTATGCTTTAGAAATAGTCCATAGCAGGTCATCAGGACAGAAATTGGTACTTGCTTGATAAATTGTGTATCATTCAACAGGTAGGTCTGAAATCCCCTTGGATAATCAAGACATGACTACAGTTCCAGAGCGTCCTTCCACATCAGTGAACCTGTCACAGCCTCTCACAGCAGTCAGCTGTCTCTTTGAAAACTGGGGTAATGTATGCCTCTTGGGTTTGTAAGGAATGTGAAATAAGAGAAAGTACAGAAAAGATTTTGCACTGTGGGGTACATAGAAGGTGTTCATTAAAAAGTAGCTTTGGCTGCTATGACTTTTGTTCTTTTAATTAAAGTATCATCTTCTAGCAAGGGGTCTTCTGAGTTTTGGGAAACCTTTCATAGAACTCATATGAACACTCTTAAACATTTTAAAAGTACAAGGAAGGGTACCATAGTATGAAATTCTTCAAAACAAACACATCCTATGATCTACACTCAAACTCTTTTTATTTAAAGCCATCTCTGAATCAGTTTCAATAGCATTTCCAATATGTCCTGGTGTTTACCTAAATCCAGACCCAGAAAAGTCTAACACATTAATGTTTCCATTAACTCATGGAAGGTCTCATCTCTCAGAGAAGTTCTTCCAAAGGTCTTTGCTTCTTATATGCTATCCTTTAATCTGACTTCTTCAAATCATTTAACTTTAATGAAGGAGATAATGTGACTGTCCTTCACATTTGTTCCACAGCCTGCTCCCCTGGGGGCTTGGCTGGGATGACCATGCATTCCCCAGAATAAAACACAGACATGGGTCTCAGCACTGGACTAGGGGCCATGTTTTTTCCTGCTGGCGATGACAAGCAATTATTGTGGAAGCACATATTCTCAAAGCACCAAAGCAAATCCGTTTTTTGCTGGTCCTACACATTTGATAGAAGCAAAAAGCAGATTTAGGGCACCAGTCAGGAAACCAGAGTCAAAGTCTAGGAGGCCAGATTTGAGGAAGAGAGACTGACTGATGCATAGTTACCAAGGCCCTGGTAAAATTCTTAGAGAGATTCAGTGGGATAGTGGCTGGGAGAAGAAGCAGGAAGTTGAATGTTGCTTCAGCACCTGATTAAGAGCAGATTGTTGGGACCTGATTTGTCATGGGAATCTCTCTGGACTCGAGAGCTAACTATGAATTTGCAGTCTAGAATTACCAGCTATGTGACCTGGAGCAAATCATCTAAACTTTATTATTCTCCATGTGTTTTCATTATTAAAATGCATCTAATAGTTGGAAATAATAAAAAACTGAGATGTTTTCTTTTTTAACTGAGAAAATGTATACTAATTAATATATTTAGAATTATTTTTTTGAATTTACAATCTATCTTCATGTAAAGAATTTATGCAAGATTTGTGGCTTAAAAATGTCACCTAAAAGCATATTCACACCAGTCCTTCAGTTGTATAGTCTAGTGCCATTTTAAGGCACAAGAAGTTAAGTATCTCAGCCAAGATAACACTGCTGGTAAGTTTAACCAGAGTGTGGCACCTGAGTCAGCGTTACCAACCTTTATAGTGCACTTCTTCCCTTACCACTGCAGTGGTTGAGTCAAAGTCAAAGACATCTGATTGGTACCTGAGAGGTTACTAACAGATACTCAGAGTCATCACCAGGCTCCAGGCCCCCTACAGCAGTAGCTCTAGCACTGACTGCTACTACTTTCTTTTTCTCATTTCTGAGTCTTCGCTCATGCCTTTCCCAGCATCCAAAATTACTATGTCATTCCTCCTGTATACTAAGCCATGTTTCTCCAATTCCTGGAAATTTTCAACTGACGCTTCAGAAGAATAAGGAATAGGAATTGGAAACATTTCAGAATATTAAAAAAAAAAAACAAACAGACCAGAAAACACACACACATACACACACAAAACAAAACAAAAACTCTTGTTCTGTTTTTGCATAGACACAGACCCTTGGTCTTACTCTGAAGACTCACCAAAGACAAGCAGAATCCAGGGATTTACAGCATGACTTTAGATGGCTTGAAAGGGTATCTTATTTGATAGCAGCCAATAAAGCAGGAGACAGTGTCAGATCAGATAAGAAGAAAGAACATCTCCGGCCAGAATTAAAAAAGCTATTTTGGGATATGTCAAAAGGAGTAAAGCTAGATTGGAAATGACTGCAAAGGTGATTAAATAGGTGAGAACAAAGAGAACACTTCCTGAGTTCTGGCTAATATGGGTAAAATTCTTAATCATCTTTCAATTGTACTTCATAATTAGCCAAGTCACAAATGCCATGGCTCGGATTAAAAGACCTTTCATAAAACAGAAAGTGCTGTAGATTTTCACTAGGAAAAGTGCTGGGGTTGAGTGATGCAGAAAGTGCTGAAGCTTTCCTCATTTCTGTAACCATTTGATAAACCGGGTTTTGTAAGCATATTTGTTTATAAAGCACATTTTGAAAGATATGGTTGTTCTATTTGCTTTTTACCCCTTTCCTAAGGAAAGCAAAAACAATGATGGAAATTTTTCTGGAACAGACTCTCAAAAAACAGTGAATCAAATAGCCACTGGAAATTGCTTACAAAGCTCCTGGAAGTAATGAATACATGATACCACAATTGTGTTATAACATCTTCAATGGCAAGTGGCAAAGAGAGTAAGAAAATGCTGAAGCTACATTTGAATGAGCTAGTCTACACTAACTAGTCTTAATTATGTCACAGAAGGCATGGAAAACAAATTAATTACTGACAGAAATGAAACAATAAAATCAACTCTAATAAGCACGCATTAGGTATAGCAATGCATAATTTCTTCTGGGAAAGTAAATTCTCTCCAAATTAGAGGGTGTTAAGGAAAAGTCTTTGAGAAATATACTTTTCAATAACCTATTGCTTGCACCTTTATTCATTCCTTGGACATTTATATAGTACCTACAATGTGCAAGACTCTTCATTCACTGCTAGAATTACGAAAACAATTCGCAACGAAACGAAGACACATGATTTGTCCTCATGAAATTTGCAAACTAGAAAGAAAAGCATTTTTTCATCTATACTCTTTTCTCTCCAAATAAATGTGCTCAAATTAGAGCTGGCCATTTCCCCATTCCCTCCTCAGTCCTTACTAACCTCTACCAGTCGTTCAAGACCATCAACAGAAATAAACTGATGTGTCGGAAAAAGAGGCTATAACAACAAACCCAGTAGGGTCCCACACATAGTTTAATTCTCTCCTGTCACTGTCTTGAAATTCTTAGCACAGTTGACCCTTGAACAACATAGATTTTAACTACATGGATCTACTAATACTCAGATTTTTTTTCAACCCCTCCTTTCCCCTCCTCCCCTCAGCCCATTCAACTTGAAGGTAACAAGGATGAAAACCTTTATGATGATTCACTTATAACTTATAACATAACATATAAAATATATGGTGACTCAACTATGTTACCAGTCAGGATTCCAGTCAACAGCTTGATCTCAGCAGTTATGTTTCAGCAGAGTCAAAAAGTCTATGCAGCTTTTCTACTCTGCAGTGGGGATGAGGGGTAGAGTCAGGAGTGGTGTGGGGAGGTGGTGATGTCCCTAACCCCTAAGCTGTTCAAAGGTCAAAGTTATTTCAAATTTGCAATTGTGCTTTGTATGAGAAGTCTGATGGGGCAGTAGAGCATGTGATGAGAAAAAGGGATGCACAGAAGAAAGGAAAACCTTGATATTTTAGAATCTTTAATGACCCTTTTTTCCTGCTTTTTGGGGATCTGTAAATTAAATGGCCAGTCCTGTGGATGAACATCATGCATATGAAATCGAGGCAGCATGGTCCTTCCTGTTACCCTGGATGTGCCCCCCCGTGCCCCATTTCTTTCTCTTTGCTTCCTGTTGTGCATTTCAAATCAATCTAAGAATGGGCATGTGTTCTTTCTGCTCCATGACCTCTGGGGCAGCTGTCCTGGCAGTGTACCTGGAGGCTTCCATTACACCAATGCATTGCCCCACAGGACAGCACTTCCTCTTGCAGGGAACTTCTCAGCCTGTGTGTCTTATCAAGGAGCAGACAACTGTGCCCAGGTGGTTTACCATTCTTTCAAAAGATTGATTTGATATACCATATGACAATTAATAAGGTGTCTTTCTGACAGTCTGTGAAAGAACTAAAGCATGAAAGAATACATAATGATGGCATGCCCTGGTGGAGCAGTGGTGAGATCCTGCCAGGTGCAGTACACATACATCCCAAGAAATTGGGTTCACATCCCACAGGCAGGCGGGAGCTGGGAATAACCAAGATGAACAACTAAATAAAGCAAATAAAATGCTTCTTCCTTCTTCTCTTCCTACCTGCCTGCTTATTCACCTTCATTCCTGCCTGCACCTTTCCTTTAAAAAAAAAAGAAGAAGAAAAAGAAGAATACATAGTGAACCTTTTATTACAGCTTTCTGGTTTGAAGACCAGAGCTTGCTCCATGACATTTGACATGTCATTTGATTTCTCCATTGACAAAGCCAATGAAGACTTTGCATTTCAAATTTCACAACTTTTCCATGACATTTTAAAACTCTCACTCCCCAAAAGCAAAAGTGTTTTTGAAATCCCAGGAGTACTCTTTGAAGAAAATCTCTTCCCCCTCACAGTGCTTAGTGGAACAATGTCGTATAATATATTTTCCAAAGTATAACTAATTGAAGCACTTTGTCTTTCTTAGTTTGCTACATTTCAAAACATCTGTTATGTATGAGATTTTATAAATCAGATACATTGTAATATCCTACCTTTATGTATTTGGGAATTTCATCATTTCTGAATTTTTTAAAAAAGTTCAAGGAAAGCTCTACGTTGTAGGGCATGGCATCTTAGAAAAACATGCGTGAGACCACAGTGATCTTAATGAGGTTTGCTTTGGTATAAAATGACAACAGGGAAGAAGTGAAGGATTTCTTTTTTCTTCACTTAGAAAAAAAACAGGCATCATAGGTTGCCACTTCACAGTAATGTCTTAATATTCTCTCATTTAATTATGCAAATCATCGAAGAAGGCTGCTGTTTATGGTAATTTGCACATGTGGAGATCTGCTTCCCAAGGTAAGCTAATTTAAATCAAATTATAACTAAGGGAGATTTACCACTTGTTGATTTAGACAATCATTTATAACCCCACCAAATGGCTAGTAGGGACTGAAGAATTTCAAAGGTGAGGTGCACCAGTAGTGACCCTACTGTGAAAGGAATCAACTGGAATGCTCTGGAAGGACTCAGCATTCTTACTGATGTCAGGGAGAACTGGAGGCAGCCTCTTGTGAGGAAGTGATCAGTGAATGCTGTTGACCCCCACTGCCTCCGCATTCAAGCCTTCCTTTACGTGGAGTTAAAGGCTCCTCTCCAACTAGTCCACCACTTCCTCTCCAATGCAAGTCCAGTGCTCCTCAGAACCCACCTGCATTCTAGTGGCATAGTTGCAACCAGTGCCAAATGTAACTGAGAAAAGACAATTGTAAACTGCTGAAGTGTTCATGTGTTCCCAGCTCCTTTCTTTTCTTTCCTTTTATTTTTTTAGCCACTAAAGATACTCCATTTCAGTTTGAGAAACTAAGCATGTGTAAATTAATTCTTTGTTGCATGGGCACATTTGGTACAGAAGGAATGCCCTCTTTAGCTGATGAAACTGGCCATGTGGGTCTCTGATAGATCAAGAAAGCTGCACAAGTCCTCCTGAATACAGACACAGGTGTCCCTGACAATGGCCACAAGCTTAGATTTGGTCAGAAGGAGGATGCAAATATAGAAATCTGATTAAAAGAGTAAACTTAGGAAGCACACAGAGTTGGATCCAAATATGTATCCTGTCAGTCATTTGTTAAAAAAAAAAAAACCTGAGAAATTTGCTCAACCTCTCTACATCTCAGTGTTCTTATGAAAAGATTGTTGAATTATACCTGCCTCAGAAGGCTCCTATGATGAATTAAAAGCTATGCATATAAAGCACAAAGCCTTACATAAGTATGTGCTTTTGAAAATAGCAGCTATCAACAACAATTACCAATGATGATGCAATGTTATTCCTGGAATGGACCATTTCCAACATAGTTTTGGGTAAAGAGTTAACTAAAACTTTCCTATTCTGCATGAGAATTTGACCTTCCTTTGACATTTAAGCCTGATTAATCTGTTAATAACAATATGTTGGCCATATTTCTAACTCATGTTGTTTAGGATAAGATGTCACCCATGATAAATAAGCTGCATCTGGAATGGGAGGTACATGTATGCACTATAAATACCTGCTAGGAGGTCATGCTTGGGGCTTCACTGAGTGTGCTAAATCTGTCACACACATGTCCCTTATGAACACCCCAGAAATGATGCCTATATTGCTATTATAAGAGATGTTGGCTTTTGCGAGCATAAGGCTTTGAAGTACTGACCCAATGTGGACCTCATCTCCTGGCCGCTGACCTGTGTTGCGCAGAATTCTCTGAAGATGCCCACATAAGGGGATCAGCTGGGGGTGTCCTACTGGCATGCTAGGGCTCTCATCTAGCTCCTTCTAAATGAATATGATGTTGGATATCTTTGTTTGCAATATTGTGGATCTGAATGTTTAGGTGAGCCCAAGAAAGCACATGATAAGTACTGCAGAGTATTTCTATTTAGTTTTTAGCCACCAAGGCATATGCTTGAAGATTAGGCATATGATGCCAGAATAATGTAGGTTCTGGATCAACTATGAATGCTTTTTGAATACCAGAACTCTTCCTTATCTTTATTTTTTCCTGTTTACTTATGGGAGACAATTCTCTTACCGATGATTCTTAGAGACTGGTGAAGCCATTCTGAAAGACAGGTCAAAGACATCTTGATTAGAATCAATTCATAAATGCAGTCTTCTCAATGTGCCACATGAAAAGGGTCAAATAGAACTAAAAGACAGACCTGCCAGAAAGTAGCTTCTCTCCAGAGACGCATTCAGTGGTCATTATCTGAATGGCAATGATAAACAAAGATGTCCTTTAATTTCATTAAAAGCACCTCCCTGGGGGCAACTTTTCTCCACTAGGGTTCCTGGAGAGACTTAAGTCCAAATGCCCTAAAGCATTACAGCAGATTCTTGCTGTTGCTATTAACAATTACCACAAAATTAGTCCCTTAAAATAACACAACTTTGTTACCTTAAAGTTTGAAAGTCAGAAGTCCAAATGTGTCTCACTGGGCAAGAATCAAGATGTCAGCAGGGCTATGTTCCTTCCGAAGCTCTAGAAGGAATCCCCTTCCTTGTCTTTCCCATCATCTGCAGGTTGCCTGCATTCCCTGGTTCATGGCCCCTTCCTCCATCCTCAAAACCAGCAGCATAGCATCCTCATACCTGTCTCTGACTCTGACCCCCCATGAATCTTTTTTGATTTATGGAGACCCTGTGATTACGTTAGGCTCACCCAGGTAATCTGGGATCCTCTTCCCCTCTCAAGATCCTTTAACTTAATCACTCCGGCATAGTTATCTTTCAGTGGGGGCCGATATTATGCCATCCTTTGTTACAAATTAGCCTCTCTCTTATGCATCTAGAACGGTACTAGTTATGGGTCATCTTCAGAAGAATTAAGAAAACTGTTACTCAGATCATTTTCTGTGCTTTTGATTCAGATGAAGAACTTCAGTTGCGAAAGGGTGCTTGGTGGCAACAGGGTCTTAAATGTACAGGAAATTAGACACTTTCAGCGATAGCATTTTTATAAGTTCTTTTAAAAATTGGATAGAGAAGCAGGCAAGGTGGGGTACTGAAAATTAAGTGTGCACCTAGAAGGTATATGGTAGTGATTTTATGATGTGTGTGTGTGTGTGTGTGTGTGTGTGTGCATAAAGGGGATCATGCATCTACAAAGAGGGGAATATTGGGGCAACAGGAGTGGGAGAGAATGTGAATTTGAATGACTAGTGTTCATAAATTCCATCTTTTCTAAAAATGTGCTGGCTATCAAAGTTGTCTTTCTTTTTAAAAAAATCTAGCCTTTATCCTAATGACCTTTGCATACTTCAGTGGATACTCCCACAAGAAACATTTAGCAAAAAATGCATGTGTATAGAAAGCATACAATAGCAAGTTTCACTCCTATTGAAAAAAAGAAATCAATAGCTGTTTCTGTCCCCATATTTCATCTTGGGCCTCTTTGTGAAATGTGCAGTTCAATTTAATGTTGATAGGTCATTCCAGTCAGTGTGAGTTTATATACAACTCAGTATTAATTTCCAGCTAACTGGAAACCAAATCATTCCCGTTAGACAGAGTCACCTCACCCCAGTCTGCCTGACATTGCCATTTAACCAGTAATAGGAGCCATTGTCTGCTGGACTGATCCTTAGAACCATCACATCAAGTCCAGCTGGAAGACTGGAAGACTCATTACTGTCTGCTTATTGAAAGCTGAGTGAAGCCTTTGAGATAAACTTGAGGCGACTTCTCTTGCATCTAGAATGTTTCTCATCGTTTAAAATAGTTATGTAGTGGCTGACAGGAAACCAGACTGTAGTCATGGTTCTGCCAGTAGCCAATATGTGACTGAAGAGAGTTTCAGGCAGCAGAGGAAAGCCTACAGTTGAGTGGTGCTCAACCGATGGCTCATCTGGGGAAAGCTTCTTCAAGGGAAAGCATTAGCTGCTCTCCAGTAGTGGACCTGGAGTAGCTTACAACCTACTTGGATAGAATTTCAGAAAACAGAGCAAAAGGGGTTAACTTCTCAGATCGTGGCAAAACTGAGAAATCAGGAGCCAGATTCAGAAAGGGAAGCTCATATCAACGCCAAGAGTTCTTTCGAAAATTTGAACAGTAAGAAATAGAATAGGGCTGTAGAGAACTCGAGCTGCATCTACACTCTTGAAGTCCTAGACTCTGCTTCTGACTCTCATCCAGGCCCCTCTTAATAACCTCTTGGTTATTAATCCCAACAAAGAGAAGCTAACATTGCAGGCAACACAGAACATGGATAGAAAAAAAAAAAAAGTCTAGGAGGGAAGACATCCCAAAGTTGGTAAAAAGAAAACAAAGATAACAGACTAACATAAATGCCGGGAAGAAAGAAGTATACTGAGAGAATCACATGTGTGTACTCCCTACTAATGTCTCCAGGAAAGATCTTTCTGAGGAAATGGTAATTCAACGAAAATTACAAAGAAAAGTGCAGTGAAGAATTAGAACTTTTGGGAATTACATTTGCAAATGTCTTGAGGTAGAAAAGTTTGTCCTGTTTGAAGAACTGGGAATAAGATCAATGAGGCAAGGTCAAGGTGAATAACTAAGGTAATGTTGGAAAGGCAGATGTGGCAGATTACTTTTAGGCAAATATTCACTTCCTCCCTCCTACCCACCTCCCTGGATGAAGAGACTGCATTGCTACTGGAGTTGGCCACATGATTTACTTTGGCTTCAGAGTGTGTGTATGGGGGGAGTACCTTTGATAAATTTGGAATTTGGCCTCAGTCATGTCCTTTCTTTAATTAAGGGAATGCTGGCATATATAAGGCAAGAAGAGGTATAAAATGTGCCGGCACTGTTAGGCTTATTCTAATGCACTTCTGTCACTGGGGTGAAAGAAGATGTTCTGGATAGTCTAACAGGAAGATGGAGACATGTATAGCAGACATGAATTCAACATACAGTTTCAAGTCAAGTCCAGCTGAGCCCCGTCTACCCTTAGATTAGAGAACCTCCAGCTGCTCTGCAGATGCTTGAGTCAGATTAAACAATAATTAAATGTCTCTGAGTTTTGGGGTGGTTTGTTATACAGCATTACTGTGGGACTAACTGATAGAGCACATATAGATCATCTAACAGAAGCAGCGGGAAAAAACCGAAGACTTAAGGGAGTGACAGGAGTGACGTTTACTGACGCTCATCTGGCTGCCGTGCAAGGCTGGCAAGGAGGGAGCAGTTAGAATTGTCCATTTGGACAGAACAGCAGCAACGCAGTAAATGAGTCACGACTATATTTGAAACAAACCTTGGAGGCAGAAACAATAATACTTGCTAATGAGTTATATACAGACAGAAAGGAAAGTGAGAAACTAAAGTGACCTCCAGGTTTCCAGTCTGGACAACAGGATAGAGAGTGAAAACACTTTTGGTCTTCCATGTTGCTTTTTATTCCTCACAATAATAATTAAATTAACTATTAGCCAGTTAGTGTAGCATAAGTGACTTACTCATTACCTTATGTTACAGATTTGCTTGTTTACAATTTTATTCTTTTACCAAACACTCAATAGTGAGTCTCTAAGTAAATTTAAGTTTCATCTCTCTTAGACGTGGGAGAGGAGGAAGGAGGCAGGTAAAATCTTAGAACTGGGATAACTGGGAGTCTTTTTTCTTCCCCTCCAGAGGTCACTCCTTTCCATAGGCACGAATTGATGTATGAAATATAGTAAAAGCACACTCAAAAAGAGCAATAAATGTGGTTGCTTGTTTGTGGCATTTTGGCTGGCTGTTTATTTATTCATTTATTTTGGTGTCACACCTAATGGAGAACAGCAGCAGTAAACCTTTGCGCAATGTTTTATATGTGGGGACACTGTTCTAGGCATGTTATGTACACATTGACTGATCTAATGCTCACAAAAATTTTGTGAGGTAGGTACTAGCATTATTTGCACTTTATAGATAAGAAATCTGAAGTAGAGATGCTCAGTAACTTGCATCTAAGAACATAAACAGTTGTATAGAATTCACTGTTGTCTGCGGTAAAGGCCACACTGAGCGCCTGTGAGTTCCCCACAGGCATCTATCTGAACTAGCAGAAGAACTGCTTCTCATTTTTGCACCAAATCATTCTTGTGCTTTTCCAAGGAAATGATAAATGTTTATCTGATGAGTTTCATACCAAATAATCATGTCTTTCTCCTAATAAATGGCAGGTTTTTAATAACAGACTGTATCTGATTAGGTTCCACTGAATCTGGAGTCAAATGTCTAGCCACTTGAGGAAAATGTCTAGATCGTCATGCATTTTTATCCTAATTCCTGGACCTCTGTTTGTCCTCCCCCATCCTCTATTCTCATAAAATTAATTTATACCATGGTGGATTTTCAGTATCCTAAATGCTTCCTTAAATTCTTTCTGAAACAAAGAAAGCTATACATATACCAATAGAATCAGGCAAGCTTTAAAAATAAGACTATCAATATAAAAGCAATTCAAAGGATATCTATAAATTCTTTAAGACAGATTTTATGGATATATGCATATTTATTGTTTATTTGCTTTTAACATTCTTTAACACTGCCAATTTTTAAGAGTTGTTTATTCAGCGATCTTAATTAAGCAATGGTACCAGCAAGAGTCTCTCTTTTCCAACTTTCTGCATTATTTTGTTCTCAGACAGTTCTAGAGCAATCAAGTAATAACAGCCCTTAAAAGTAGTAATATAAATTATAAAGTAATGACATTTGGGGAGGGTGCAGGATTCAACTTTTTAAAAAGTTTGATTGAAAGAATATTGCATCAGAAAATTATGTATGCTTAAAATATACATCATCGTACATCGACATGTGTATATAAAAAGTCATAGAATCAAATTAATGGTTACCAAAGAACAGATGAAGAGAGGTGGGCAGGTCAGGTCAATTAGGTTCGGTTGTATGGTGAAGCATAGAAGAGAACTGTCGGTAATAAACTTACTATAAGCTTAAAATAATTCCGCTTACTGAGTGTTTGCTACTGTTCTAAAGTAGTAGAATTTAGAAAGGCACTGCTGCAAGAACTTTATAACAAATTATTTTAGTTAATCCTTGAAAGAATCCCATGAGGACCTTGCGAGCATTTTGCACATGTTACAGATGAGGAAACAGGTGTTGGGTTTAAGTAACTTGCCCATGTCTCAGAGCTAGCAAACGGCATATCTGGGGGCTGAACTGAGGCTTATTCAGCGTCTAAAACTTGACTGTTAATAACATAATACGTACATATGTTCCTGGGATAATTAGCTCCCAATTTTTTTTAAAAAATTACTTCTCATTTCTCTTTTTAACACTGCAATATGAATATGAATCAAACCATCAATTAATTAATCCTCGCAATAATTCCATGACGTGGAAATTATTATTCATGTCTTAAATTGGCCTATACCAGGACTCAAAAGGTTGCTATAACTAATCCAAAGTCACAAAATTAGTGGAGTCAATCTAGAATTAAATGTGAGTACTTCCAAATCTGCACACTTTCCCCTAGGGGAGTGCAAGCATGACCTTGGGAAAATTACAACTCCCCTGCACCTCAAGCTCCTCATCATTCAAATGGAATAATAAGGCTTGTCTTAAATTTCCTGAACAAATGGGAAAGTGTCTTGACAATTATCTGAGTTACTATTAACGAAGGATTTTTGGTGTCCTAAAAGACTATTTACCCTTGGGGACATGGCCTCATGTCTAAGGTGATTCTGAGTCAGTCTGATGAAAGGAAGTCACCCAACAGATCAGGGTCTGTGACTGGACAGTGACAGACTGCCTCAAATTGCACATGTGCTCACAATGACCGGGTTTGCAGGGGACAGTCCTGTGGCTCCTACTTCCTTATTTGTCCTGTTCCACCCTTATTGCACCAGTGAGCAAAAATCAGAGATAAATAATACAAGCTCAGCTGGCATGTAGCTTGATTCTAGAAAAAACAACCCAGGATTTCTAGCCTCTGTGCCATTGTATATGAGGTGGCCACTAGAACATGCTTAACAGACCTCCAACTACTGGGAGTGTAACTGCCCAAGGCACCCCACTGGTACCCTCAGGACCCAATGCTAGGCCTGCCCGGAGGTCATCCTTCTCACAAGCTACTTGGTCATAACTGATCAGGCAGGCCTACTAATACCCATGTCTAGAGCTAGACACCCCTCTAATACCCTTTGACTGAAGGATTCCCTGATGGCCTACATCATTAGACCTCACAAAAGTCTAGAACCTTCCTTCCTTCTCTCCCTCTTAGATCAAGACCTGACATTTCACCCAGCCTCCCACTCTGTCTCTTCATTTTCACTCACAGCAATTTACCTTAATAAGAACGCTTGAACATTTAATCCCATTTTGGTGAATGCTTCTTGAAGGGCTCAGAGTAACACAATTTGTATTATTTCCTACTGCTTAACTTTCTCTTAATTCTACCCTTCAGACCTTTCGCATGGAGCAATAATTGATTTCCCCAAACCCCCATCCCCAGCTGGAAGCTTTTCCGATTTCCTCTTATCTTAACCTCTTTTAGGAAACCAAAGTCATTTTACCATAAATTATCACTATCTCTGTCTGCATTTTATCTCCTCTACCAAATGTTGACCCCCTTGAACATAATGGCATCAAAACCTATTGACACATTATCTCCCTCTATGCCAGGCACTGTGCTCTGGTCTTTACTTATATTACACACCTATGTAATCCTCATCAACACTCTGCCGGGTACACTCTACTGGAGAAATGAAATGACTTCCCCAGTGCTGCACAAGTAGTTGGAAGGAGACCTTATTTTGAATTTGGGCTTTTAGAGGAAATCCTGTGCTTAAATTGCTATTCAGTCCTGTCAAAAGCTGTTACTGATATAATAAATGCCAGATAGCTCATCCTGTTTCTTATCTCAACTCCTAGGAAGCAGAAGGTTCAATTGTCTGCTCTGTTACACAGATACCCTTTGCTCTCTGGGGCTCAGGTTGCTCTGAAGCCTCCATCTTAATTGTATAGCTATTGTTTTGTTTTGTTTTTAAAAAACTTTTATTGCTGTCATTTAATCTTTAGTGCTACAATGGATGCAAATAGTTTCCTTTGGGGAAGGAGGCAGGTATAAACAGCAAGCAAAAATCTCTGGACCTGCAGGCTTTGGATTCAAATGCAGAGCAACACAGAGGTACACTTCTTTGACAAAGCCAAAGCAGGCTATGAAAAAAGGATCTTAGAGAACCTATAGGCCCGGTGGTGCTTTTCTCTGTTAAAACAAAACGAAATTAATTTTTGCAAAATTCACACAGCAATTTGGTTATGGAAATTAGAAAGGAACTCAGTACTCCCAGTTCCCAGAACGAGGACCACATTGCCTTCATAGCCAAAAAGAATAGCATAATGTCTACTGTGACTCTGCTGATATGTATATTCATGCGTCCTGAGACAAGATACTGCAAGTGGAAACCAGGTCTATGAAGGCCCTTATTTGACTTAATGGCACTTATTTGCTCTTGAATTCTTTATTGCAATGTTCTGTTTGTAGTGCAAATTGCATTATTAAGTATTGATGAAAATTCCTAAAAATACCCCTCTATCTATCCAAAAGTTGGATGCAATATTTGCATGAGTTATGAAAACTGTTGTATATAATGAGTCAGAACACTGCCTCATGAATTCTGTGGTAAAAAATTACAGTCCAGCTCCATGAATGTAATTATTCAGGCACCCAGTCTGATTTATCATCTTGATGAGAAACTAAGCCATGAAATATCCTCTGCTAGAAATCAGCCTTCGCTCATTTCGCAAACACACCGGAGAGAAGCGGGAGGGGTGAGAAAAACAACAAATGATCTGCCAGAACAGAAGAAATAGATTTCTTTTCCTGTACTTTAAAAAAAAAAAAAAATTGTATTCCAGTGTTAATTTTGAAATAGATCAATGGGAAAATAACAGCACACTCCTGTGTATGTTTTTGGCAGTGTCAGCCTGACTCTGTGCTACAGATGTTTGCTTTCACACCACTTACTCAAGTTCAAAACCAAGGGTGGGAGACCCAGAGGGAGGAGCTTCTGGAGCTGAGGTGTGGAGGTGGTTGGCTCTTCCACACAGACACACTCGGATGCCGCAGTTGGCAGCTGACTAGTCCTTTGCAGGCACAGTGCCTCTGCTCACTACTCACCGCACACATTCAGGAAAATGAGTCACAGCATGTGCAAACAAGTGGGGCTGACGAAATCTGCAGAGGTCAGCTTGCTGAGAAAGCATTTCAAAGGAAAGCGGGAGCTTCTGACAGATGGAAGAGTAGGGCGCTGATAAAGATGTTTCAGGGGAAAGAGAAAGGTGAAGTGGGAAAAAAACTAATTTCCCAGCTCAGAACAAAAGAGCTCTTAATGAATAGGCACTAGAAAGACAGCAAATATTCTGAATGTGCCCTTTTTCCAAATCTGTTTAAGCACTTTTTATACATGGCTAAACACGCATACAATGTTTGGTTTTTTTCTATTCCTTTGATACAACTGTTGTCACTGGGGGGAGAAGGGACCCCATGTGGAAACTGGAAGTTGATCTGTGAGAAAACACAAATCCTATTACTGAGGCTTTAAATCACTTTGTGAAGTTCCCTGGAATCCTCAACATTTAAAAAGTATTTAAAGACCCAATCAAAAATGAAATTGGGGTAAACAATAACTGATCCTCTATAAATGATAGTAGAAATAGACTTTGTGTGCAAGGGTGAGTGTGTGTGTGTGCGCGTGTGTGTGTGTGTGTGTGTGTGTGTGTGTCCACTACAGAAAAGCCAGGGGCTAGAACTTTGGGACATGAGATACATAGAGATGTTTCTGAGAGCAAAAGTGAATGTTAGGCAAAACTAAATGTGTGGTAAAGTGTTTTCACCTGTGAGAGACCATTGTTACAGTTTGGCAGTGAAGAGCTCTGCCTCTGGTATCAAACAAAGGATTTGAGTTCAAGGAACAGTCTTACTCCAACATCCGTAAAGTTGGACTGGTTCAGCTCGCTAAGCCTCAATTTTCATTATCTTATAAAGTGGAGATGATTCTAATATTTAACTCATAGGGTTCCTGTGAGGTGAAGCAAGAGAAACATTTAGCTCATTGTCTGACACAAAAAAAGCACTCAATAAATTATGATAATGTTGTGAGTTCTGAGTCTCTGCCAGTGCCTGATGTTAAAATAATGGAAACTTGATCTCAGAGGAGTATGACTCCTGGAGGATGTCAGTGCTGGCAGTTTTAAAAAGCAGCAAGCAGTCAGGGGATAGTAGTTAGAGACCTGTAAAGTGCTGATACCTATTCCCCTTTGCATGGAATCTACTATTCTCTCACACTCTCCCATATTTTCCATGTTTGCCACTTTAGCTAGTGAGTAACCAAAATGAATCAGAAATTCTGATAGATGATTGCCCGCAACCAACTGAGCTGAGGAGGCATCAATGAGGAGACTTGGATCTCACCTCTTTGACACCAGGGAATCATGATTTTCTATGTCTTTTGAAACAGGGGAGCAGCTTGCACGTGCTTAGTTACATGAGAGCTGTAGGATGCCAGGGGGCTGAAAATTTCCCTGGACAGGCACAAATGGAGGTCCGCTGGATCATTTTGAGGGGCAGAAATTTGAACCATATAGACATCACTTGCCTTCACCCAACAGCATCGCCAGATGAACAAGTCAGAGCTGAGTAGCACAGAGAGATGCCCCACTGGCAGGACGTGGGCCTGTGAGGACAGCGGCCGCTCAGTCTGCGGAGACACTGGCCATGTAGATAGCGACCTTATCTGCAGTCTGGGCTTTTGAGTGACACATGAATAGCCCCACACAACTCTCTGTTTGTTGACTTGGTTCGCGCTTTTACAGAAATGTCCTTCAGCATAAAAAAAAAAAAAAAAAGGTCCCAGTGATTCCATATTAAAAGGCTTGATTCATCGAATATTTGTGAGAGAATATATATGACACTATTCTTGTTTCTCCTTTGCTATGTCAATCTAGTAATGTCCTACTGAAAGCCAGCAAAGGTGATTTTTCAGTTCCTCTTTCTGTATTTCAATCAAATATTTCCTTTCCATGGATAAAAGCAATGTAACATACTCTCAGGGCATTTACAGGGTCTCACTCACCTTTGTCTCTTCTAATTCCAAACACGGTCTCTGAACCAGAGTAAACATGTACACATCTTCATTGAATGGATGAAGAGAGAAGAACTGGGTAGAGCATAGTTCACTTATCAAGCAAAGAGGAGATGGTTCATAAGTTCCCCAGTGTCTTATTAGTTACACCCCATTCCAGCACCCAAGGTGCTCATGGTGGCTATAAGTTCATTGTAAAATGTTGACGTTTACAACCCTTATTTCCCATAATTTTATATTAGTGTTCTCACATTACCTTGCATTTGCATGTAATTGTATGTTTTTCTTCTTAAGTATGGTCACAACTGTTACTTGTCTTTCCTCTGCTAAAAACATTTATAATAAGCTCTGTGATGTCCCTTTTGATAGACCACTTTAAAATCTTCCAAAATCTTTCCTCAAGTTGCCCCTAGTAAAGAAATATTAACTCCCCAGTGATTTTTACTGGAGCATCCCCAAGGCCATAGGTATGACTCGTGTGCTCCTGAGACCAGGGCATGGATTAGATCTGTTTCAGGAACTATCTTATAGTTGTCACTCCAGAGAATAAGGCCTTGAGGTCAGTCTGCAAGAGCTATCAATAAGGTTTTTGCTCAAAAGTAGAAACTGCCCCATTAGCTATTTCCACTAATGAGTCGAAGCCATGGGTATTATACCACATATTTGATTGCCCCATTTTTTGGTAGAACCTGTGGATTGGCTTGGAAATGGCATTTGGAAATGATAAATCAACCATAATTAGTGTAACTTTCAGCATGGAGACATAATCTAAATTCTCTGCTGCAGCAATGTAAAAGCATATGTTCAAAGTAAAAAAATCTAGTTAAAGAATATTTGAACCTGGGACCAGCAGGGTAACTTCAATGTGTCTTAAGTCAAAATGTTTCATTTATGTTATGTTTCTGGACCACAGAGATGTTTTCATTAGCTTTTTAATAACAATTGTTTTAATTTTACCTTTTTAGCTTTTTATTTATCATTCCTAGAGATTACAGTCATGGGTGAGATATGATAACCTCAAGTTAGTTTGATGGCAAATTCTAGAATCACAGTTGATTCCTAAATCTAGGTTCATCTTTAAGTCTGCATTCATAATTGTATTATAATAGCTATTTAAATAGAAAGCATATACTCACTGATCTTTACTTCACTGACTTAACATTATCATTCATCTCTAATATATATGTAATGAGACCCTTTATGAACAGATCTCTCTCACTCAGGTTATCATTAGTAAGCCCCTACACTTCCACCCCCATAAAATGAGTTGACTACTTTCTCATAATCAGCTATACACATTCTTAAACCTGTTCATATAGTCTTCTTATGGCATTTATATATTAAATGAAAATAAATTAACAAATTAAATATGAATATGCTATTATTAGGGAAATTACATAGATGTTTTGGAAAAATTTTGGTGAAGGTGTATTCCAAAATATCAATTTTCAAATTTTGTGTAGAAGAGATCATTATAAACATGGGGTTGGCCTACATGAGAGCCATGACAAAAGGAAACTGGTCTGATATTGGTTAGCAAATGTTGCAGAGTGCCAATGTCACTTCCAAGGAACTGAACTTAGAAAGTGAGAATAACACATTGAGGGCATAAGTTAACGCCAGAAAATCAGAAAGAAGAAAGGACCGACAGACAAGATACCCTGGTGACATGTTGAAAATATTGTGATGAGTGTACATTTACAAGTTTGACGTTAAAATAAAATGCTTAAGATGTATGTGCTATGTATTTTATGATTCCCTTCTTTAATATTCTTTTTTGATTAATCAACCATCCTAGGTCAGGTGAAAGGGCTTCTACCATTTTTCCAAATATATTGATGCAAGCTGTAAAGTTCTTTTCCTTTAATCAAAACTTCCCAATTCCTGTCTATAGTTGTGGAAACTATTTATCCCATTTAAAATATCTCTACTAATATTTTATCAAAATCCTATTCAATATTCACTTCTTCCAAGGAGTGTTCTCTAATTCCACCATGTTTTAATTACATTTATTTAATATCTTTTTCTCACCTATGAGCCCAATGTACTAATTCTTCTTTTTATATTGCCAAGTAGTATATATTTCCTTATCTATTAGATTGTTTCCTTAAAAAGATTATAACTTTTTCTAAGATGAAGACTATTCTACTCTGTTTTTAAATTTCCTTCAGTGCCTTTACTAGAATTCTCTATAGAGTGAGTTTACTCAATATATCTATCATTTTAGACATTCAATTGAAATGATTAAATAAAGGATATCATCTGCATAGATATATTCTACCTTTTTCCCAAGAAAATCATAAATAATTCCCACAAACATATTCGTTATATCCTAAAAGCAAGTGTCAGAGACATGCAAAATATGTGAGATTATATGAAAGAAGACTTCATCACAGTTAACTGTGTCAATGAAGGCTTTATAAACCAGCTTCATAGCTGGTTTGCAAATTGTATTCCAGGCTATAGCAGTGATAGAGCCAGAAGGAAGTTTTCAATGGAATTCTGCCCTTTCTGTCTTTATTTTAAACAAAGTCTTTGATTAGAGGAAGCGGGAAAGAATTATATGAGCAAATGCAGTGTATGTCTTCTGATAAGCCCTTAGTCAAATGAATACAAACTGCTCACTTAAACTATCAGAATCAATGTGGCTTCCACAATGTCCAGTTTATGTCTGGGAGACATGTACATATCCTGGAACTGACCCAATGAGTATCTCATTCACTACACCTTTTGATTTTAGAACAGAGAATGATACTCATAGTTCTCTCTGCCATTTCTAGTAATCCCATTTCACAGACTACAGAACTGATTAAGGCATGTCTGGATTCACATAGTAGAAGCTTTTCTTTCCAGTACATGATAGAGTGGATAGCAGCATCTGGTGGAAAATAATGCATTTAGTCCAACTTTATATAAGTCATTGTCCTAATTGAAATATGCAGGGCAGTCTATTTCATACTACAAGATAAACAAGCAAGAGTTGAATAACATAGATAGATGTTGGAAGGGAGCTCCAAGTCTGAGATACAAAGACTATTCAGGGCACTTTTTGGATTACCATAAAAATTTCTAGCTGGGGAGGGTCAGATTCACCTCAATTTTAAAAGATAAAGCACACCTCTCAGTGATAATATACCAAACAATTGCCCCAACATTTGTCCAGGAAGATCTTTCAATATTTAACATTGAGAACATGGGTCTAATTTTAAAAAGGGAAACCGAAAATAGCACTTTGCATGTACACACACACACGCGCGCGCACACACACACACACACACACACACACACACACACACACAGTTGTTTGGTGGCCATTCTGGCTAGGGATATTCTGTTCTGTGAAGGATAAACTTGTACTTCTATTATCACCATATCAATTGATGCATTAAAACTGCTCTCAAGGTCCAAATATATAGCTTTAAGCATTGCTCTCATGAAGAACATTTCCGGTCAATATATTCAATGTAAAGTCAATATAGGTTATATAAACATTCATCTAAACACTTCATTATAAATACGTAGGAACCTCAAACCCAGGAAGGTTTCCTGAACATGAGTCTTAGTAAGGCAACACCCACCTGCCAGCAGGAAATTAAAAAGGATTGTGATTTGCCTCTGCTTCTCTCACCTGTTATAAACTGCTTACTATTCCTTTACCTGCCTCAGACTCTTGGGGATGAGACTAGCGGCTACTTATAAGATAGTACACACTTCCTGGATTCCAGATAACTTCTAGTTCTATTTCTGGCATTTTCCCACTTTGGACTTAATGGCTCCTGCCTTGTCTTCCTTTGGGATTACCTTCATACCAGTTAGAACATTTTCTAACTAGTTAGAATTTAGACCCGCCCACTTATTGAGGAATGCTTTTCATTTGAAGAGACCTTATTTTCTATTGCCCTTTGTTACTTCCCTGCAAAGACTCATCAGCTCTGCTCCTTAGACCTCCATGAACAGCTTTCTTTCCCTAAGCACTTCCCTCTATTTCACATCCTTGTAACCCAGGATTCATCCAGCTGTAGTGACAAACAGAAGTTACTATTTCCAATTGGTTGCATTCATAAGACTTGCTGAATTTCCACATGCAGCCACTTCCACCTATTTCTTATGGTTCCAAAGATGACAGTCAATCCCCTAAATTATTTCATGTTTTTGAGACACAAAGTTATTATTGCAGAATAAACTATATATTTGATTAAAAATGCCGGCTGAAGGGAAAAATTGGATTATTTGTATCATCGTGCACAGATTTTATTATTTTTTTCATCTGAAAATTAATAATTCTAAACAGATCAAATAAATTATTGAAAATTGTGTTCTGCCCTCAGACATAAATCCGGTATCTCTTCAGGCATTCAGTAACTCATTATGCACAACTTCTTTAGAAGTCAAGGTGATGTTTGGCAAGAAATTTTGGTGGAAAACAGGGTTACTGAACCTCAGGTACCAATTATTGTTTATATTAAATGAAATAGTTATTTAAATTATCATTACAATATAAGAAAAATAAATAACAAAATAGAACTTATGCTTCTCATGTGGATCGTGGGAAAAGCAAGAGGCTGACCACTTTCTCAGTAAGAAATGCACAAAGGACAGCTCAGAGACCATGGAGACTGCTGATATTTAGCATATTTTGCCCCACAAGAAGGTGACCACCTTTAAAGCATACATCGCTGTCAGTTCTCACAGTAATATGTAACTTAATAAAGAGCCAGTAGTCCCCGGTTTACCATTGTCTGGGTAGAGTTGTTTATCTTTCTTTAGCAAACTCTGCAGAAAGAAGAGTAGTTTTCCAAAACTTAGATGAACAGTCTGGGCTTACAAAATAGCATTTTGGTTTTCTCACAGTAGCAATTTTAGGCGACACTAGTGCTTGGCTAGAAAGCTGAACACAAGTTATAAACAACCATTCACATAACCACCGGGTGGACATTATGATGGAGCCAACTTTTATGTTCAACATCTCCATCGTGAAACCAGTTTGGCATTTGGTTTTGTAAAAGTAGAAGACAGTTTGTGCAGGGGGTGCTGATGTGGATTTCTTGCTGTGCTCAGCACCCAGCAGAAGGCTGAATTAGTTACATTCAAATGCAAGTTGTGATGAAGAAATGGAGTTAAAAGGAGTACCCCCAAAAGACAGATTTTTCAAAGAAAGAGCAGAAGCAGATCCAAATGAAGAGAACTCAGCTGCAGGACTGCAAATCAGCCAGGACAGCATCACTCATAGCTTCATTGTCCCTAGGAAACTCTTGCCCTTCAAAATAACTGGTCAGGTGTTCAAGAAATGTTTGCTTCTAGAAAAGGTTTGCAGAACTTCTAAGTTCATTTTAATAGTGTGTACTGTTTGAGGACACAGAGCTAGCTCCATTTTCAACAAATTGTTTTGTCCTATAGTTATTAATATACATAACACAGAGCTGCAAACTGGGAACAGATAATATGAGTGGATTCACATTCATTCTAGACATGCACTCAACTTCTCTTTTCTTTTTTTCTATATAAAAAATGCCAGCATTAGAGTCATTCTTTTTCTCCTATTAATATAATAGAGAATAAATGTAAATGCAATGTCTATTGTTCTTTATATTATTTTCAATGCATTACAAATCCTAATCCACACAATTTTTTACTGGAATAAAATTATATTTGCTATGCATCCCTGATCATTTAATTTTTCACAGACTTTGGTAAGTAAATCCACTTCCTTCTTCTTTGTCTTCTAAAAATAAGAATTGTAACTGGATCAATAGACCAATTCTCTGCTACAATTTTAGGAGACTGAATTTGACATTTTTTATCTTCTCCGGCATGGTGTGAAGTCATGCTCTTTGCTTGCCAGCCTGTTAAAGTAACTAAGATATGAACCAGTATTATAATCTACTGGGAGTGTGGAAGAAAACAATTTAAACGATTTTCTTTGAAGAAATAAAAAGAACACAAGAGGTATATTTGAGAGGGAAAGATGGAAACTGAGATAGAAAAATAAAAAAGAGGCAAGTAGGAAGGAAAAGAAGTAGAGGGGTAGAAAGGGGAAATGATAATCGGCTCCTTGGTTGACAAAGAGCTACAGAAAAAACCTAAATTTTAAAAACTCAAGATTTTAGAGTATGTCTACAACAACATTGTTCCTTCATTCCTAGGTTATTGATGTATAATCATTTGGTTCCCAGCCTCCTTCAAACCCATCTTTTGGAGGCCAGGTAATTTTTGCCTTTATGACATCTACACCATCTATACAATCTACACCATCTCTCAAATGTTAGACTCTACTACAATTAGTCAGCTTTGTCAGACATCTCACAAGAATCAGTAAAACAAAATCTAGTTAAAAAATAAGCAGAATGATACAGACTACAAATGATAGGTGAACAGTTATGAAGCATCCTGTGGAGAAGAGGAAAGTGAGATGTAGTAGCTCATGCTAGATACCCGTATAGACCTCTGTGACAGGTCTGCAAAAGAACTGGAGAAAACAGCCTTGAATCTGGTCAAGAGTGAAGACATTACAGTGGTAATTTTCCTACCATTTCCACTCAGTTTCAGTGCCCAGATCTGGTCAGTGTTCCCATATGCAGGTTCTTGGTTCATTGAGAGAGAGGATAGAAGATAGTCCAAAGATAGAGACATTTGTATCTGTCCCTGCTGATCATCCCCCTTAGGTATGAACAGTAACCCTGGGCCTAGAATAGTTGCTTAAAATCTTACCAGTCACCTAGGAATTCCTCAGATTTCCTCAGCTTTAATATCTATTGACATGTAGGCTTTGCAGGGGCCTCCCTGACAGAGAAGAAAAGGAAAGTTCTGTCTTGGGAAGCCAATCAAGAATTATTAGAGCAGTCTGATTCCATTAAGGGTAGAAGGTCTTTCTCCAAAAGAAGGCAGATTATTCAACCCTCATCCCCAAAATGAACACTGCCACCATTTTTTGGCTTCTTTCCCCTTTTGGAGCTGTGGGGAAGGGTAACCAGAGATTAAAGGACTTTTTATACCACTTCCACCCCTGCTCCTTTAATGAGTCAACTTCCTAAAATCCTTATTCCAATTATTCCAATCTAAATGCATATTCCAGTTCTTTACATTAATATTCTAGAATATTCTCATTTATTCTAGAACACAGGGATGTGGCTATATGTCCTTAATGTTGGAAGATACAAAACGGCAGGAACTATAATGAATGTTTTCCTTTTTATTTGCTAGTATTCAGCATTCTTTGTCCTAGTACAGTTCCAAAATAAAGTTGGTTCCTGCCAGCTAATATTCACATCTGCTATGGTTCATCTTTAGTCATTACATAGACAATAAGTTATTTCTAGCTGAATGGATTTGTGCCATGACCGCTGCTCATGGTCATGCTAAAGAACCCCAGTGAAATAGGAGAAACCAAGAATTTGCCTTTATCCAACTAAAAGATTGGCCCTTCCATTTAGACTTTTTGTTTAAAATGTCAGAGATATTTTTTTAAGTAGAGAAAACACTGGTTTTGATAAAAATAAAATTAAACACAACCGTATGAAACAGAGCCTGGAACTTCACAGGAAACATCATGAATAATGATAGCTTAATATCTATGTGATAAATTAAATAGCAATACTTTGTCACAAGGTGGGGAAATAACCAATTTATTTAGCATGTGTAAACAGTTCCTGATCTTAACACCTGTAACAAATTCAATTCAATTTGCATAGGGGCTTATTTTTCAGAGTGAGATAGAAAAACACTGTTTTATCTTTCCTTACCTTTCTCACCCTCTGTGAGGGATCTTTCTTCTCAATCAGGGATCAAAAGACATTGGGTCCTGTCTTTCAACTTATAAAAGGGACTCAACTGAAAAGATACTGATCATAGTCAAGTATGAGAGGTAATGTATGTATGTCATCGTGTTATTTCAAAAATGGAGTATATTTACATTTTAAGATAACTGCATTTCCATCCATGTTTATTTACAAAACACACGATGTAAAGGAAAACAGGTGGACTAGGAGGGGGAGGGGAGCCTTCTTAGTCTTAAAATCCCCACTGTTCATGTGACAACTTGCTACAGACACAAGTGGACCGCTGTATCTATAATACCTGAGATGACATCTCGGAGCCCCCTGGATCTGGTGGGTATTATGAAATCATGTACAGCAATTTTTTCTCCCTTTGACTCTTGTCAGTGTCCCAGCCAGTGGAACCATACAAAGAAATGCACAACTGCTGAAGACTGAGGTTGAAAGTGGGAATGAAGCCCTTTGAGGGCTAAGCAGCGAAGTAGAAGCTTAGAGAGATCCTCATGCCTGTGTGTTCTTTTGTAGAATTACCATTCCGTGATCTAACTTTGGCATTTGGTGACCTTGTCATCAAGGAGCTGGAAGTTAGGAATTAAAGTTATGTTTCTTGTGACAGACAATCTGGATTCTATTTCTTTCCTCAAGCCTGAAAATGACCCTGGCCAGTCCTATGATTATTGACTAGAATTAGCAGTGGAGGATGTTCTAGTGAAAATATAGCTCGGGTGGCAGAAGGATAACATTTATATGTATCCTGGAGGGAGTTACTGGAGTTTCAGGGGCAAAGTTTAATATGGCTGTTTCTTTCTCTTTTGGAACCTGAGACCACAAAATAAACAATGTTGTGGTTTTATTAAAACACTAAATACATGGTGATGTTCCACTGACATTTACCTAATCATGGAAAGAGTGTACCAAAGGGACTCCGAGGCCCCTGCAGATTTGTGCTTTGTAAGCTATAGTATCAGCAAACATTGCAGAAGAAGCAGGGAGGTGAGCTAAATAGGGAACTCTCAGATCATGTATATTTTGAGGCTAACTAAATATGGAGTTGTTTTTTTGCTCTGCATCTATTTCTTCAAGTCTAGCACTATCTTTACCAATAAAGAGAAAGAAGTAAATTCCATGTCATTCCATCTATTAGTTTAAACTTGCAACATTTTAGAATTTCCTATTAGAGTTATGTTTAATAGGCTCAGGCCAGTTATATCTGATAAACCCCCTATCTAAGGACTAGGGAGAGGACTAAGAGTGGTGCCAACCAAACCAGTCAACCTTGGGGTCCCAGGCCTCAGGTTGATCAGGTAGCATGGTTTCAAAACCAGAAAGAAGATGCCAACTGACTCAAGTCCTAAAGTCAAAATCACTACTTCCAAAGCTTTCACTAAGTCCAATCAGTGAGTGAAGAGCTGAGGACCAGAGAGGAAACCAAACAACAGGGGGTTGTTATGGGCAAATGTCGCATATTACAATGGGGTCAGTTTAGGACTGGGACAATGTGGCCTTGAGTACTTCACTGATTCTCACTAAACTTTTGCTTCTTCATCTATAAATGGAGGAGAGCATTACGGAACTGTTGCCATAATGAGAAATTTTAATATATGTAAAGCACATAACTGTGGTTGATAAGCAATTAGGTACTCAATAAATATTGCCTATAATGATGATCCTCAATCACAAAAGAAAAAAAGCTGTAAAAGGTAGCTTAAAGGGGGAAAGCTTACAGCATTATCCTCCCAATGCTCAGATTGTCTGAACATGTTTTCTATGCCTCACCAGTTATGGGTGACGAGCTCACTCTGAAAATAATGGTATATTAAGAGCTGACAGGTGGTCCTGAACCACATGTCAGGGAAAGAACAGTGAGTTTGCAGTAGCACTGAGGGGTACTGAAGGTTCCTGCTCATGGAACGTGTCTTCATTCTACGCTTCCTAAAGTGTCTGGCATTCACATCACTTTTTGAAGCATTTTCTTAAAAAGAGATCTGATTTCACTGATTTGGGGTGGGATCCTAATGAGATAAGGAAGTAGCAAACATAAGATTGCTCAAGCATGATGGTTAGCAGATGTTAGATTTAACCCATTTGTTTAATCTATAATGCTCATTTATTTTATTTAACACAATTTTCTGCTCATGAGTAAGACATGGCAATAGGAGCAAGTGTCTATTATCATTACTTGGAAGAAAGTTCGACTTTTTGGACATTTTTGCAAACTATTACAGAGAAAATAAGGTCTCCAGAAATCATCATATGCTAAAGAAATTGCTTTAACTGAAAACACTTGGATACGGGCTCCTTGTAAATTGTGTCCCTAAAGGAAAAGTAAATGGAGCCCCATATTGATTAGAAAACACTGGGCCAACTGTGCTATTTGGCCAACAATAGGTTTTATTTGGTACTGGTCCCAGTGAACAGATTCTGCCCAATGGCTGGGCACTGACAAGAAGTTGAATCGAAAGTCTTAAATTTTGTACCAAAATCCTTTATAAAGCTACCCTTAGTCACATCATTCCCTTTGCTATCTCTTGCATTATCTTCCATTCTTTTCTCGCCATCAAATGAATTCAGTTTAATGTATGACATTTTTCTCATTTTTCATCACCTTAATTAAGCCTGTCAAGACTTCACTATTTTCCTATTTCAGCATCCTGAAATCCCTACAGATTTTTGTAAGTCACGAAGAGTTAGGAAATGAAACCCTGAGAATAATCCACTTGCCATTTACAAGAATTAGTAAGTTTATGTCCTAACTCTTCCTTAATGGCTACATACAATCTCAAGAAAGTTACATAATAGGTGTATGCCTTAGTCTCCTTATCAGTCAAACAGAACTAGTAAGAGACCACTTCATAGGACTGATAAGTTGACTCAACTCAGTACAATATGCTTAAAGCAGTGTCTGGTATATCATAAGCATTCAGCTAGTACAGGCTATTTGTATACTTATTTGTAGCAGGTGCTTCATCAAAGGAGGTGAATACTGCTATATTATATGTCAATGTGATAGAATCATATGTACCACTTTGAAAATTTCTTTTTTGGGTAGGGACTTTCTTTATTCTTGGCAATAACATATACTTTAGCAGGGGCTGGTAATAAAACACAATTCTAATGTATTAAACTTTTATGTGTAGGGTAAAATACATCAGTGATTATTATAATGACCAGTAAGGTTCAAAAGTGAACTACATTTCATTACAATTGGTAGTTTATGGCAGAAGGAAGAAAGGAGAATTGCTACTTTTGAATTTCAACGGGAAGATTTAAAACCATGATAACAGATTAGGATTCAAATTTTCACACTAAACCCAACAGAATAGATGAAAAATCAGTAACAATGGAAAGAATATAGGGGTAATTTTCTGAAACATTTTTTTTTATATAAACTATCATTGTCATTTTTTTCCCTCTGAAAATTCCAATACACTGTAAAAATGTCAGATAATTCAAAGAAGTGCCTTCGAACCCTCTGAGCTCTCAGCTTGATGCAACTTTTAAAATTATTTTTACTTAACTGATGCTGTAGCACAATACTAATACAATAAAAGTCATTTTTAAATAAAAAATGTTTATATTGAATTGTTACACAAACACACAAATGTGTACAAACCATTGGTATACGATTTGATTTATTTTCACAAATAGAGCACTACTAAGTCACAAGTTTCAGATGCTGGAATAGAGTGTAACCAGCATCCCAGAAGCCCCTCGACCCCTTTCTTTTAACAGCTACCATCTTGATTCTTGACACAATCAGTTTTACCTACTTTGCGACTTTTATAAATGGAACCATAGGTTAACCTGGCTTCTATTACTCACCATAGTTTTTGACAGTTACCTATATTTTATAGTCCCTGAGTTAATTCCAGATTAAGCAGATGTCGCCCTCCTTCCAAGAACCTACAGATCATTTGGGATGTTCCGTGTGATCACTAAGGGTCTACAGGTACCAAGAAGAATCTCTAGGAGAGAATGTATCTCTTTCCTGGGGCAATCTTTAAGAAATATTAAATGCTGAACTGCAGCAGCAAGGAAAAGACTTGTGATCAGATGATCCTGAACTCCAGTTCTTGCCCTGTTACTCTAGTATAGACTTAACGAGTTCCCAGTTAGGCATCTATAAAAATGGAAATGGAAAGATCTGGAAATATGCAAGAATTGGGACAGCATTTATGGAACTCTGAGTAGGGGCCTGGAATATAGTTTAGTAGAGGTTGGTTTCCTGGTTCTGCAATAAAAGGGAAAGATTCTCAAAGGGGTAGTAGTCCAAGGGTGTGGATGAATATGTGAAGGAGGTAGAAAAGAAGCCAGACAAACCCACTTTTTTTGTTTTCATAATGGTATTGAACTGTGAGATATCTGGAATGAGTCCATGGCTCAGAGACTCAAGGCTTTCTGATCATCAGCTAATAGAGTTGCCCCCATCACCTCCCCTGATTGCCTCCCTGATTCACTGCCTGGCTAACTCTGCAGGAAGCTCAGCATGATGCTACTGATTGGTCATCTCTTAGAGGTAACTCTAGCAATGGTTTGCAGGTTAAGGATATAGGTAGATAAATAGAAAGATAAATGCTGGGTACACGTGTGGAAAGAGATCTGAAAGGCTAGCAAATGATTCGCCCATAGACTATTTTATGTTGGGTCCAAATATTATGTTCTAGTCACACATCAATGTTCTTATGAAAGAAAAAAGAATATTAAGCTACAGGGGGTCTGCTGTCTCTCAGAAGTGTCCTCATCTTGTCAAAACTAAACTGGAAGCTTTTGACTATGAGCCGAGGTTTGTCATCAGAAAAGCAGAAAGGCTAGCTCCAACAATATTTCATTAAAATGTTAAAGAGATGCCTGTGTTATCAGCTTAAATACAGGCATTGCAATATTACTTAACAAAGAAGTCGGTGGTATTAATCAAGCTCTCTCTCTCTTCCCTACCCCTCTTTCCCCACAGGGAGAGTAGTCAAAATGGCAAAATCCCAGATTAACAGTTCCGCTTCCCAGCAACTCCTTTAAAGGACCCTAAACTGATTTTTGCTATAGTTTAGAAAAAAAGAAAATTCTGATAAAACAATAAACAGTTCATATGCCCCCTAATTGATTATGTCAGAAAGCAGCAGATGTTTAAACAAAACCATTTTATTGGATATGAGAAAGCAAACTACTTGGGATTTACCTGATTTTCTTTTTCTTTTTATTTTTTTGGTGTTGCTAATATGAAGTAGTCATATGACGTGAAGTTTTCTGTTCACCCAAACCAGACTAGTTACTTATAATCAAGTCATATGATGAATAAGGAGAAAATCAGAACTGTGGGTTCTGTGAAATGTGTGCTAACAGGAAGAGAAGAAAAGAGAGAGGACAGGGCAGGAAAAGGAGCAACAAGAGAAGATCCACCAATATTACTGCACGATTAACTAAATAGCAGAGTTACATCACAGCTTATTTCATGTAAATCTCATACCAACTCTATGAGGTAGGTTCTATTATTAATCTCCTTTAAGTGCTGATGAAAATAAAGTGTGGAGAAGTTAAATAACTGAGAGATACCCTATTCTAGGGCCCACACTCTCAATCATTACTTTGCTTCCCTTCTAGGCAAGACAAACCCTTATTGGCTATCACTTTTGTGATAGGAACCTAACTGGCCAGTCAGTATTGAACCCATTTTTTGATAAGAAGTTATCTTAGATGCCCAAGGAATTGAACACAATTCCTCTGAATCTGGCCCTACCTCAGCTCTCTAACTGTCTCTTTCCTTGTACTCCTTCTTTCCTAAACCCACTGTCTCCACTGTCTTCCAGCACTAAGAAAGTTCTTGCTTTCACAAGGCCTACTCTATATTATCTTAGGTCTTTTTACACAAAGATTCATCTGTCCAAACTCCTTTATTCTTGCCATGTAACATCAACTCATGCTGACGGTCTAATATCATCCTTTTCTGTGGTGTCGCCCTTGATTCCTTTAAGCGGAGTTGATTACACTCTCCTCTGCTTTCCAACAGCACTGTGTGTCTATCACAAATATCATCTTAGGGAATTTTTTTTAAGTGTTTATGTATATGTCTTTACCACGCTTTTTTGTCTTGTTTTGTTTTTGATAGGCAGGGACTACACCATCATCTCTGCATTCTTATTCTGTGATATTGAGTAGATTACTGTCTTTGTCACTGCAGAAGGACAGACACACCCAGTACTGCCACATTGGACTAAAGCACCATCCACAAAACATACAATAGGAACGGTTCCTGTGCTGTCAGGCAGCATTGCCTTCCCTGTATGCTGAACCCAAGAGCCTAGCATGAGCAATAAGATATTAAAAATGTATATGTTACAAATGGACTAAGGATTGTGGCACATGGCATATCTATAAATAACAGATTAGAATGAAAGGATTCTGACATTCTGTCCAAATTTTCTTTGTCATTTGTCATCAGTTTTATCCCATTTAAATACTGATACTATAAAGAGGATGATCAGCTCATATCAGACCCAGGTCATAATCTAAGCATCTCCTAAATGAAATAGACTCTGAGAAAAATACATTTGGTGGATTCTATTTCTAACAGTACATCTAAATTTGCTCAAGCACGGGCAAGCTAATTTCATGTTTGATATATGGAAACTTGACCCTGTCAAGTGATTAGATGCTCGCATTAGAAACAAATTGCTATAGAAGAAGACACAGTCACAGCTGTTCCACTGCCATGATGGAGGTCTTTAGGCTTCAGCAGGGTTATCTACCTCCAGGAGTCTGTGGCACAGTTGTAAGGTTCTGGGAGCTGAAGATTATCTACACTTCAGCAAGCAAAACCTCAATGCCCAATGAGAGGCGAGAGTGCCTATGTTAAGGAGGGGAGAAACAATCCAAGCGGTGTGCAAAGGATAAATAAAATTGGCTTTCCTGATTTAACTGCTTAGCTAGGCTGTCATCTTAAGGGATGATGATCAGCAGGCTGTCTATTTTGCTCAAGTCCATTCCTAATGAAGCTTCTGTCTGTGGGAGACCCTCTCGGAGCCTTTTAGCCCTTCCAGGACAGCTGAAGGGCTAATGATTGGAGGCTGCTTTTAATTTCCTCCCAGCTTCCCTTTTGTTATCTTACCGCTTGCCATCTCTCAGATGCTTGTACTTGATGGATTCTGGGGAGATAAAGATAAGGGTAATTTCTTGCCTACCATGCTTTTCTTTTCATCTTTTGTGCTTTTATTTTTGCACTTTGGAGTGTGGCGCTCCTACTGTGCAGCCAGATGTGCCCGGATCCTACTGAGATGCAGCCAAGAGCACACAAACCCCAGTAAGACTGTTTTGAGAGGGTCAGAGTCATTTGTGTCCTAGACCCAGAACAAGAGTGGGGAGGGCCGTGAGGGGCGGAGGGGGACAGGAAATCCGTGTGAGGCTTCAGGCGGGAAGGCCTTGGGGGCGGCACAATGGCGGGAAGACCTGGAACCAGAGAGGTCCTGCTGCCTGCTCCCCTCTCAGTGTTAAGTAACATATTTCAGGAGCTAGAATACATTCTCTGTTGGTTACATAGAAACAAATTACAGCTACTGTACAAAATTCCACATTGACAGTGCACTGGCTAAAAATAATGGTAATCACACTGCTCCTCCTCCAGCATCTTGCATAGTGACATGGAGCGGGCCCCTGGAGCTCCCTTATTGGAACTAAAAATCCCCTTTAGATCTTTTTTTCTCTGGTCTCCCGCATCCTTCAAGTGACTGATGGTAAGACAAACAGTCTTGTAGGCTGTGGTCATTTTGAAGTCCTGATAATATAATACAGCTGGACTCCTGCTGCCCACAGATTCAGTCACAGCTGGTTTTGACCTATAACTCCAAAGGTGTGAAAACAGTTCCACACCCACCCTGCCAGGACTTCTTAAGAAATTTTTGTTTCAGAGCAAATGTGATTGAATGAGGCTCAGCAAGGTCAGTCCCATGCGTATGAGCAGTCTTGTTCTCTCCTGTGGACCCTGGAGCCTGACTGCAAAGTAATGTCTGAACATTGAAGCCTCCTTCCTGGAGTAGGCAGAACCCCCGACTTTTTTTGACTGCATGCTGTCTTTCTCACAGATTTCACCTTTCCCTGGAAACTTTCACAATGGCATCATTAGTCCCCCTTTTCAGCATTTTAATTTCCCTTTCTTTTTTACAGATATTCTGTTACTTGCTTTGTAGTCAAGTCTTGTTTTGTTTTCCTGGAGGACAGGGGCAGGTCCACGTTGATGGACATGTAGACTATGCCTCTTTCAGAAAGATCCATGCTTTATTTAATTCTCTGTGGCTTAATGTCACCATCTAGAAATTAATAATTTGGGGGGAAAAAAATAACCTTGTAAGTTATTTACCCAGTTCTGAATGGGGGCACATATTCCCCCACCAAATTCCATCTCAGAAGGTGGACTCAGATTCATTGGCCCCATTAGACCTACTTTGTGCTAGGCCTGTAATAGGTGTTTAGAGAACATTCAGTTTGGGGGAATATATTTGACACTGTGGCTAAGAGTCCAGACTCTACAGCCAAATGCTTAAGTTCAAATTTCAGTCATCACTTATTAACTCTGTAATCTTGGACAGATTACCTTTTTGTGCCTTAGTTTATTCCTCTAAG
>RJWH01002097.1:0-59166 GCA_004363575.1 Solenodon paradoxus | reverse complement strand
GTTCAGAAGGCTTGCTAAAGAAGCCAGGTGTGTCAGACTGTCTGCAAGCTCCGATGGATTTGGTCAGTGGCCTGGGACACTCTCCATTTCCTCCTCAAGAGCAAATGATCAGCCCGAGGTCTCAGGGTCCAGGGAAGCTCTGGAAGTTCCCAGTGGCCTCAATTCAATCTCAATCAGGATCTCCCTCCCTCCCCCCTACCCCCCTCCCCCTTTCTCTCCTGAAATATCAAAAGGACTCTTCCCTGAGTGGAGAAGATGACTGATGATTGTGTTTTGGCATCAACAACTCAGAGCTTACAGTCGCCTCCTCACCAGCCCTTCCCCTGAGCAGTCCCTGTGGAGCTTCCTTACAATTCAATTCACCTCAGTCCCTGCTTCTTCTCTCCAAATTGGTGGTTAGGAGGCTCCACAGAGGGCCACAATTCTCTCTCCGCACTGATTACCATGATCCAGTCATCAGAAAACAGATAGTTTGAGGCTGGGAAACCTACACAAGAGCCCTGTAAGGAGTCAGGTCACAGGCATCCTTGATTGTGGGACAGGCACATCAAGAGCCCAGAGGTTAAAGTTATCCTGAGAAAGAAAAAGAAATGGGAACCTAGGGTAGTTCTGCTAGTTAGTCTCCATTAGGCCAAGTTCAATAACATGAGTGAAAATGTTCCTGCCTGGGAAACAAGAATTCCCATTCTTGCAATGAGCTCAGTATTTTTACTGCACCCTCAGCATGCCTTTGTTCACTGCTCTCCCAGACCAGTCTTATTCTAACAAGCTTCACCAAGGCAGGTGTGTCTGTCTCCCCGTGATGGTTTTCACTTGACTATGTTCCCCGCCAGCTCCGTCCTCCATTCCCCTTTTATTTATTCTTCATCCCAACGCATCCCCTCCCTGGCTTCCATAGTTGCTGCTGGATGACATCTCCCCTTGCCAATTAAGGCAGTCCACTCAGCTTTCAATAATTTAGAGGTGACCACAAAATCAATGTTTTGTAATAAAAGGGGAGCACATTTATGAAGCCTAATTTACTCTAACAAGCTCATTTTTGTTTTAATGTTTTTAAATCTTAGTAATTCTCTTAAATTGAAACTCTTAGAGGAGAGTATTGCAAGGATAATTACACACTACAGTTTGTTTTCTATTCCTAACTTTATGGAGAAATCAGCAGTGTATGGTGTAATGCAGCGGAGCTTCTGGGACTGTCTAAAATGAAAATGTATAGCAGCAGTGATTCCAGAAAGAATGTGCTGCAAGAGGTTAAGATGAGGATGGAAGGTGACAGAGACTCTGGGCCCAGCAGAAAAGCAAATCCAAGGGGGCAGGTTACCTCCACTCTCTCATTTATTCCACAAATGTGCTGGGCAGCTACTATGGGACCTTGGTAGATACAGTGGAGAGGAGGTAGCCAAGTTCCACAATATTATCAGGCTTTCTGGGAGGCAGTTAGAAGTCTGAACAGAGGGGACAATAAAAGACTTTCTAGTCCAACCTTACCATTTTGTAAGTGAAGAATTATACCATAAGGTACAAGATTTGCAGAAATCATTGTCAGCACTGAGACTTATACTCAGTCTCCTAATTGCTACCTTAATGCTTTTTTTTCCTTTGATGTATTGAAGGAATAATAAAAAAAAGGCCTAAAATTTCTTCATTAGTGGTTTGCCAAGGGGCATGAGTTTCCCACTGCAGTTGGTATTAGCCAGAAGGGTGACTGGTTAGGGGATGGTCACTGCTGGATCCTAAAACAGCATGGAAATATCAGGCTCCAGGCTCTAGGACGCAAGGAAGGAAGATGGCAGAAGACCCTGAGGAAGAGAATGAGAAAAGTGCCTAGTAGTGATCAAGGACCTATTATGTGCTTTCTCCATATGCTTCCACAGTGAATCTGCAGGACAATTCTAAGGGGTGAGTTTTGTCTGTCTCTGCCCATTAGCCAAGAGGCAAAGTTAAAACCCAAATCCAGGTTGGCTGGTATCAAATACACCTATGCATGCAAATTTCAAATTTCCGCTCTCCCACTCTGATTAAATGTTATGGCTTCATGGCATCTGATGACTTAGTGCTTCACTCTAGTTTTACATTTTACTTTACTTTATTTCAGATATATTTTATTTCTTGACTGATCTCTAAATATCATTAAGGACCCATAAACACTTATAAAGCCATGGCATTAGTTGAAAAGCCAGTTCTGAATTGTCAAATAAGAACAAACTCTTCCCAAATTATTTGTCTTGTAAACCTGCATTTTCACAGGTTGAGTGTTCTTTAAACAGGATACACTTGCTACCTCGTGGCAACTAGTATATTGCCTTGCCTTACTCCTCTAGTGCAGCACCATTCACTAGAACTTTCTGCAACAATGGCTTTGTTCTGAACTTGTGCTGTCCTATACGGTAGCCACCAGACGCGGACAACTGTAGTCAACTTTAAATTTTTCTTAATTCTAATTTAATACACCACATCAAGGCTAATGACTAGCATATTGAACAGCACTGGTCTTAAAGGTTCTGTAAATGTTAAGTTGCTCACACAGACCTATATTTATCTTCTAGGCAAGCTCAGTAGGTACTGGGAGAAACTCAAGAAGGTTGGTAAATGGTGAATTTGAGCCTGATATGAAGACACAAATGTCAGAAGCAATCTGGGATAATGGCTTCAGTTACATCCAGACATCATTAGTGGACTTAAAGATTCATTAAGTTTTAGAACCCTTTCACTGATGAGAGGCATGCACTTGTCTGATATGGCTAGCGGTGTCACATTATTTTACAGGCAGAATGAACATTCTGGAAAATTTATGTTCTTTTTTGGAAGGTTAGAAGAAAAAAAAAATCTCTCAGCATGAGGATCATGTCAAACACAGAGCATTTGTGAAATCTCCTTGGGCCCAAATTACACCAAGCATTGCCTGTAGATGTGAGCACAATCCAGTATCACTTTTGTCTTTCATCCCAACACATTCGGATCTACTCTAGAACTTTTATTTTCACCCTTTCCAGCTCTATTTGATCCTTTAAAAACTATGTTAAGTTTCATAGGATACCTAGTAAATTTGTCATCAGACTGAACAAATTTTGAAAAAGAATCTCTGAATTCAATACATACCTTAAACCTGAATGTTATGATGCAATGTTCTGTCAATATTTTTTTTAAAAAAAGGAAAAAAAGAAAAGCTATTATTATAGAAATATGATTATCTTTTTTTTTCTGTTTTGTAATTTCAGTCTATCAAGTAGGTACTAAATATCAGAAAGTTCTTTCAGTTGATATAAACTAAGTATTTAACTTTATATAACTTTCAGTGAATGAAATATGTAATAAACAGGCCACTAATTGCATAGTACCTTCCTCTTAGAATCTTAAGTCTTCATGATCACTCTGTTTCATTTCCTGAGAGCAAGGAGAAATCCTCCATCTCCCACACTTTCCACATTCCAGGTAAATACTGACTGCCACCTTATGCCAGGCACTGCTCTAATAGGCCCACACATATTAGCTCATTTGATTCCCACAACAACCCTTATGCAATTACTATTTCAGATGAGGACACTGAGGTAAAGAGACGTTAAGGAGCTTGCTATTCAATCAGTATCAATGAGGTGCTAGATCTATACAGACCTCCCACCATGCTGGGTACCACAAGAGAGAAAGTTCTTATCCTTCAGAAATTGGCAGTTCAGGAAGAAGATAAGACAAGCATATGGCTAAGAGTCAAAGAGATGGCATGATAAATTCCATAAAAGGTATCATGGCAGAGCAAGCATGGTGGACTAAAACTGTTCTTAATTCAAGAGTAAAAAGCTTCTCTTTTCTTCTGTCTTCTAACACCTGAGAGCCCTACAAGTCAGTGTTAAAGCTCTGTTTCCCAGCTGGACACCATGAATTTATGTCTAAAACATGAAAATCATCTCATAAAATATACTTTATTTCTCTTAGACATACAACTATATAAGCTCTAGCCATGATGCCCAAACCAGGGTCCTGCCTCCTGGCATGCACAGAGAGCTTTCCTCTGAGACTGATGAAAACCAGAGATCCAGCCCTGTGGGTGTTGAAAGAGCCTCATTCACACATTACCACTTCTAGCCCAGGAAATAAATTACAGCCAGGTGGTCTCCTACCCATTTCAGAAACCAGGAAACATATAAAGATGATCCTTTCACCAGATGACTCAGAAAGTCCTCGGAGGCTAGAGGAATAGGAACTGTATTTCCTATAATCCCAGTCCATTCTTTTCCATCCTCCCCAACAGACCACGATAATCTCCCCTGCTTATATGGAGGTCATTGCTAGGAAGCAATTATAGTAAAATACTGACCCTAAATTCTGCATTACTTTAAAAAAAAAAAAAATATATATATATATAAACTTGGTGGGGGAGGCAAAGCTACTGTGCAAAAGACAGTTTATGAACAAAAAAAGGTCAAGAAATGGGATTCTGATAGCTTCCCTACCTGGTCTTCCATGGGTCATGGCAATCATTTTTCACAGGAAAGTAACACTAACCAACATCCACCGACATAATTTTATTCAAAAGCATGGGGAAGTACCCTTTCACATGGCGAGGCCACGTAATATTTAGACAGACAAATGATTTGTTTGGAGAATAGCGACGTCTGCCTAGAAAGAAAACTAAAAACCTTGGCCTAGAATAAATTGTGGAACCCTGAGAAAATTGTTTCTCAAAAAATTCCAAGCACCCCTGGTGGAGCAGTGGTTAGGTCAATTGCCTTGGAAGGAGTATGGGCCACATATCACTGGGTCCGAGTCCCAGTGGTGGGTGGAGAGGACAACCAGTGTGAACAATTGAATAAAAATAAAATAAAGGTGCTTCTTCCTCCTCTCTCTTCCTGCCTGCCTGCCTGTTCGCCTTCATTCCTGTCTGTACCTTTTCTTCAAAAAAAAAACAAAAAAATCCAGATGTCTGTAATAATATGGACCTTTCTCTAAATTAAGTTTAAATACATTTAGTTAATCTGAAGTATGTTAGTGAATATTGTTATGATGTAACTTTCCATTAAGAATGATTATGGAGATTATTTCCCACCTAAATTACCTTCTGTGCTGGATCAGTTAATGGCATTGCTAGTAGATCTGGCGGGTAGAAAGGTGTCAGTCTCTGACAGTTCCACAGAAGCAGTTTAGATGTCAGGCATTTCTCAGGTTCCTCCAGAGATGAGTCTTCTCAATGGGTGACTCTCTTGGTGTTTTGGTTGTTGTTTGGTTGTTATTTTGCTTGCTTGTTTTACCAAAAGGTCATGCCCAGCCCCAGTGTCTGCAAGCATTAGAATCTGTACACATTCAAATGGAAAATACTTGAAAATTATTTTATTATTTGGCATCTTCCAAATATCTATTCTACATGACCATTAACAATTGAGATTTTCATTTATTCATAGAATTACTAAAATAGTTTGGGACGTTATTAGATATGAGCAGTGAACTGAGTGTGGGGTGAACTTCAACAAATTGTATCCAAATGTGAGTGAGTGAATGAGGAGCTGGGAGGATAAATGGATATGTAGAGAGCTAACCAATAGATGAATTTCCTGAAATGTGGATGCCTGACCTGTGAAGTTGCATGTCTATTTTAAGAGAAACTTTATCCAGATTTCTTCATCCTTCCATGAAATGAAAAGGACAGAGCATGGTCCAACTTTCACATTCTATGATCGCAACATCATAAGGTTATATTTTTTTCATCCTCCCCTTTCTCTCCTAAAGACATTATCTGTTTTCATTCATCCTTCTTCCTCCTTACTCTCCTAAAGAATATGCCCTGGTAAACTGACCCTTTAAATCTAAGCTCAAAATTTCCTGATTTTGCCAGCATTAATTATGCTCCCAAATGTACTCTTATTGTCTGTTGAGGCACTTATATTTTTAAATGGTCGTTGGATAACTCATATCATCTTCTAGACTGTCTTTTTTTTTTCCCCCTGGGTGTAGAGGAGAACTTGTCTAAATTATCTAGAACTGAGCAGAATCTAGTAGGTACTTTTTTTATGCATTTTTGGGACAAATTCCCTTCTATTTTAAAGATGACCTTCCCTAAAGAATTTAGGTTTATTTTCTTTCTTCCTTTCTGTTTCTCTCAAATGAACATCAGAAAGAGTGGGGGTCGAAGGTTAAAAAAAAAAGAGAAACCAAAAGCCCGGAGAAATTAGTACAATAGGAATGATCAACTAACCAGGGATTGAGGAAACTGCCAAGTCTCACTGTTTCTCAAAATCTCCCTCTAGGTTAAATAGTCCCTATTTGGAGCTCCAGAATTCTACAGTTTTCCTCCCACCATCATGGTATCCAGAGTAGAATGTCATGTTTAGGGTGAAAAACTGTAAACAGACACTTAGAAGAATAATTTTAAAATAGCAAATGTTGCCCCTGAAATTGTTTTTGTAATTACAATCTTTGAGTTGAGAAAACGTGGCCTTCTAATCTACATTCCTTCCTAGTGTGGAGGTCTGATACATGCTGATCTCTAACTTAAATCTGGTGGAATTCACTATACTGAAAAGAGTGGTTCTCTCACTCTGCAGTCAAATATACAGTTTCCTTTTGTTTTTTTCCTTCTCAGAGCTGGTTTCAAACTTATTTAAGCATAGTCCTGAGAGGAAAAGCAAATGGAAAAGGGGGTTAGGGGATATAGTAAAACTAAAGTGTTAGAGCAGATGCTTACCTCCAAAAGGACTTCAACAGCAAATGCACTTCTGAACCTTTTTTCCACACACACACACATATATCCACATAGCTTTTATTCTGACAATTCTTTCAGTTCTGAGCTTTGATTCCTGAATGTCTTTCTTAGGCAACATCAGTTCAAACAAAACAAAGTTCTTCATTTGTACTAGAAACACAAGGAAAACAATGGCTACAACAGGAAAGTTTATCTATCCACTGTTTTCTTGTTAATTTAATTTTTGTCTTAACACTAAAGCATCTTAGTATTCTTACCAGTACTTAACTGATTGGCTGGCAATTTGGTTTTTGAGATCATTCATTCATTACTTATAACACATAACTACACCCTGCTTCTTACCTGCCCCCATCCTCCCTTTTTACAACTCCTCAAAGTCTCTCACTCTTCCTCCTCTAATTTCAACTTCAAGTAAGACCTGAGCGGAGAATAAAGTCTGAGAACATGGAACTGTGATACACAAGTTTACGCTTTGATGCCCTAGATGAAAATTTCTAAACAAATGACATTTTTAATCACATATTCAAATATTTCTTCCCTGTCTCTTAAGTCTTCTCCTAAGTTGGTTTCAAATAATACGGAAAAAAAAAAAATGATTAATTCACTGGAACAATTTTACAAATTCTTGAATGATTTTGTCCCAGAAGGCTGGACACACACATACTGAAAGCAGCTTAAAGCTATTAAATAAACCTATTTTGTCACTTTTTTTCTTCCTGTACTTAATGTTGCCAGCCAGAGAGCCAGGATGTGGGCTGCAAAGCCTTTTGCTGGCCACACACGTATTCTCTATGCAGAATGGCAAGCGGCCACCTCTAACCATAATTGCTACACGCCTCTAGCATTGCTGGAAGCAACTCGCGGGTTCACTCCAACCCTCTCTTCACTGGAGGGAGACACACTAACTGAAAACTTGCAAGGAAAAGGACATATTCTGGTTCAATGGTAAATCCCAAGTGGGCCTTCCTCTGCCATATAAGATTGCCTTAATCTTAAATTTCAACCTCAAAAGGATCAGGAAGAGACACGGACAGAGGAATCAGCTGAGCCATGAGAATCATCATTTGTGATTCATAAAAAATAAACACAAAATATAAAATAAACACAAGAGGGGAACTGTCGATTAGTTAATTGCGGTAGAAAACAACCAACAAAAAATCACCTTTTCTTGTTTTTATATTCTTCTATGTGAAGAACAAAAGAAACTGAGAATGCTATACCCTGGAAAACAAAAGCATAGAATGTTTTGGGGTATATGGACAAAGACACCTCAATTGTTTTGGAATAGCTGAAGTGTATTACAACTGAGAAGAAAAAAAGCATGGCTCTGGGAGGAGAATCAGATGACTGGGTCTTTATAGCACAATATATTCAATGTTAGAAATAGACTTAATGTTCAAGAAGATTTCCAGGGCACACTATTTAATTAAAACCTTGATAATATGATCAAGTCATAAGAAACTAGATTTAGAGAATGTTAAAAATATTAGATAGTTCATAATAGTCAGACCTACCCAATGATAGAATGGGGCATCTTGGTGGAAAACAGAGTAGAGTTGAAAGCTTCTAATTTGTTCAAGAAAAGTTAAATGAGCACCAGAAATTCAATTAGTGAGGCTCTTTCTTCTTGATATGATCTAATGGTATGATGGAAAGTGTACGGAACCAGGAGTCAGGAGGCCATGCTTGATCAATTACTAGCTAAATCATATTGGGGAAATAAACTGTTTGGATTTCATTTTTCTGATCCTCAAAGAGAAACTTGGATATGCCTTTCTCTAGTCCTTCCAGTTCTCAAAGCATCCTACTATTATTTCTTTACACTTTTTCTACTAGTTACTCACTAATTGATAAAGCGCTTAGGTATCATGTAGATAGCTCCGGCATACATTCTGAATGGACATTTATCAAATTTTACTTTCATTATAGGCCTATAAACATTACCCTTATGCATTGCAGAGAAAATTGTTCTTGTAAGCAGAGGTCTTTGAGGAGTTTGTTCAACCTCTGTTTCCTGCAAATGTTCCAGCTAAATTTGTGCAAGCAGAAGTTCTAAGTAACATGGAAGGAGAAAAATGTGTTCTACCTAACTAGAATCAAAGCTTATTGGTTTTATTGATGGTGCATTCTGCTGTGTATTATGCAAAGTAAAACACAGAATCATGAAATAGATCCAGATACTACACTCCTGTAGGAAGCAAGATAAGACTTCAATGAAGCATAGTAGTATTGTTTCCCCTAAGTCCAAGGTAACGCAAGATTGGATATTGAAAAATGTTCTGTCACCACTATAAAATCTTGAGTAGCTCTCTATGCCCATTTTCTGTACTCTCACATTCATCTTATTAACACACTTACATTAAATAATTCAGAAAATGTTTCATTAAAGAAATTATGGAAAGGTGGCATGATTAAATTTTAAAAAAGAATATTTGAAGTTCTTTATTTTTTCTACCTTAGGAAAAGTAACAAGTGGAATCATTAGAAACATGAGTAGTTCACCTCTCTGTTAAAGGTTTAAGTGATATTCAATGGGGAAGATGCATGTGTCTATATCTCCTTCTATTCCTAAATCATCAAAAATGTAACCTAAAAAAAAAAAACCAAAAAGCTTATGGAGAAAAGTAGTAGTCCACCAAAGACCATGGAACAATGCCAAGACACCCTAAGTTATTTTAGAAACAGGGGAAGATGAGAGGAGGGAGGGAGGGAGAAAGGGAGGGGGCAGGGAGGGAGAGGGAGAGAGAGAGAGAGAGAGAGAGAGAGAGAGAGAGAGAGAGAGAGAGAGAGAGAGAGAGAGAGAGAAGAGAGAGACTGGTTAAGAATTTCACGGTAGAAGAATAAATAATATTTAAAATTCTTGCTCCATGTGAAACTTATTTTTCAAAATCTTTGGAATCTTTCCAACCATTTAAGATATATCCTTCATAATGGTCTGCATATCTCTTTTCTCTCTTTTAATGGCCTTAATTTAAAAAATAAAATATTCTACATGAAACAGTCTTGACAACCTTACCTAAATTTTACACAAATGGAACAAACTCAGCTTCATTGTTTTCTTTAGAGGAAGAACAATTCACAACTCATAATCAACACTTACTTTCTACCTTTCTAAAGCATTACCCTAAGAGCTGTAGTGGGTCAATGATGAGATTAATGTTCCCCTGTCTCAAATAACTTACCCTCAAGCTAAGGAAAGCAGATGTACAATAAAAACTAAAATAATATAAGAGTACAACAGAGGAATACATTTAAAGAATGGATAGATCAAGTCTGATGGACACAATCAGAGAGGTCTTCCTGGAGAAGGTAATGTATGACCTGAGTGTGATACATTCCCAATGGGAAGAGTATATGGAAAGGCACAAAGGTAGAAAGTAGCAAAGCTGTGCTTTCTAGTTAGAAGTATAAGTTACAGGAAGAAGTGGAAGATAAATCATGATCTACCCTTTCTTTATACCAGGAAAAAGAATTTCATTTTTATTTTATTGACTCTAGGAAAACCTTAAACTTTCTCATTATGGTCAGGAATTCATAATGCAATACAGGTCAAAAGAAATCTAAAGCCTCTATTACAAAGACAGAGCATGAAACTCTTCAGAAGTATTAGTGTAATTTGCCTTCATAAAATGTAGTGTTTTTGTGAGGTCTTTGAGGTAGCCTGTAAAGGTTATGAACAGAATTTGACCTAAAGTAGGATATATATATATATGTGTATACATGTGTATATATATATATATATATATATATATATATGTTTTGCGTGTATCTATACATATTCATTATATAGATGTATAAAACAAATAAAGTGTCAGTAGATAATTAAGACCACCACGAGTACCCTTCACACCATAGGTGTAGAATCTAATAAGCATGCTTTTGTGTGGAGGGTTACTACTTAGAGATACTGCTGTCCCAGAAACCAAACAATATATATCCAATAATTATGCTATAAAAATTGTATCAGCCTGGTTGTGTAGAAAGGTGAATACATGTTACATAATTCTCACCACGAACCAGCAGTAAGTAATCAGAATAAATTCTCCTGGATAATTCGATTTTCATATGACAATATGTACAATATTTGAAATAAACAATGTTCAGGAAGTTTTGCAGAATACACTTCAATTAGACCCACAAGTATATAATAAAATACTATCAGTCAAGACTTCATTCTCATCTCTCTTTTCATCTCATGAACAGTAGAAGGCTAAAGAAGTCCAAGTAATTCCCTTCAGCATTCATTGACAATTGGGAAAAGAGTAAGGATGATTGGGATAAATGTTCCAGAATAGAAAGTTCTTCACCCTTAGAAAGTCAGCACCTCCCAGGTCTACCTACTACCTCATAAACCTGAACTATATACCATCCTTCTGATGGGATTTTTCCTGTCTGAATCAGTGTGAGAACATGATGATGGAAATAGAATTACTTATAAGACTGTCACTCTCTTCCCCTTCTAAGAAAGAATAGTAAAGATAAGACAACTTGTTAAAGATAAAAAGGTCATTAGCCTCCAGATAAGATAGCTTATCTTTCCCAACTTCAATATTGAGGCTCTGTCAATTCAAAGATAAACATCTTGATAAAAATCAGTCAATTATCCATCTGCATGATAAGAAATAAATAGGAAATTTTATTCACTTTTCTACTAATTATCTTTAATTAAGTTACTGTTTCATTAATATTAATTTTCTTTTAGTCGAACTTAACTCTTTAGTTTAAATGCAAAATAGATTTCTACCTTCCACACTTGTGTTTATTATATAGCGACTGTGAAAGTATAAAGACATGTATTCCTTCAATCAAGGAACTATCCTTATTTATTTTCAGATCAACTGGATAATGGGCTTTAAAATCCTGTTTTAATTTTATTTTTTTGGAACATGTCATTTCTTTTAGTCAAAGCTGTATTTTCCATTTTATTTTGATGACAGTTAAACACAGTATTTTCTGCTCTCAAGAAATCTTCCATGTCAGAACTATAAAAGAATGTATGAAACGTTCCAAATTTGTCAGTTGTTCACCAAATTGTTTTGAATCACCCATGTTTTTCTGTCCAACACTGAGCTTGGTGTTCCTTTAAAATACCAGGAAGAACAAACATAAATTTAGTCCTCAAGGGACAACAACTAAAGTAATTCTGGCCATATGTAATTACAAAACAAAGTAGAGAGTGATAAGTGACAAGGAAAAGAAGGGATAGCGATGAGATGGAGTCTTGCCTTCTGGTTAAGGACAAGGTCATCACATAGAAATCTACATTTAAATCCATCCACCTGACCTTGGATAATTTTGTCTTCTCTATGTATTTCTTCCTAGATCAATTAGGAATAATAATAGCACCTATATTATGGGGCTGTTTATGCATGAAATAAGATAATGTCCATAGAAATTTTTCATATTATAGAGCACGCAATATTTATTATTATTGTTATTGTAGAGTAAAATGATGCATAAAAATGAGTTTTTATATGTGAGAAATTTCATAAATGAGAGAGACAAGATGAGGAGGAGGAGGAGGCAGGAGGGAAGAAGAGGAGAGATCATGTCCAATACTTAAGAATCACAGAATTCTTTAAAGATTTTTGACATTTGAATTCAACTTTTAAGGACAGATAAGATATAAATAGATGAAAATGAGTGAAAAGAACCGTTAAAAAGAAGATTCCCTGAAAGAGAGATCCAAGACAGCATCAAGTTTCAATGGAGAATAAGAGGCTACTCAGTTTGATAGCTTGACAACTATGCAGGGCATGTGACAGAGGAGTCAAGTGGAACTGCTAAAACGCATCCAACATAGGAGTCTGCCCTTGATTCTGTAAGAAATATGGAGAACCTCAGTTCAAAATAGTTCTATCTCCAACTTGGGACAGAAAGCCTTATAAACAGAATTAATTTGTGCATTAAGATAAAGAAGCCACTCCTGATCCCATTTTATTTTAAATGTATATTAACACTAGTTCAAGCAGTTTGGACCCCTTGATATCTGTCCTAAACTCAATAACTATAACTAAAACAGCTACAGTTCATTTTTAATATTAGTTGTCCAATCATTTTAGGGAGTTTAATAAAAATTCAAGTGATGATTTACCATTATTAATCATAAAGGCGAACACAAGCTTTTGCACTGAAAATATATGGAGTTTTATCTTCTCTCCCCCCACTTTAAAAAAAAAAAAGAGATGTGTAAAAGCAGATACTAACAGTTGTGTTTAAGTGGAAGGGTCCGGTCAGTGGAGATAGGTCTGGGGAAAGGACAGAGAAATTACTCAGAAGATTCTGTGGCTACCATCACTGATTCCCTGATAACAGAATACCTGAGTGTCAAATTCCAAAAAGCCCCAAATACTGACAGCCTGTTCAAGGTCACTGGTTAATAGTTCATTTCCAGGAGCTCTTGGTGGATCAGCAGGTAGGTCAACTGCCTCCAAAAGAGCACACAGACACATAACTCTCACTTTGAGTCCTGGTTTTGGGGGGAAACAATCAGTGCAAACAAGTAAATATAAATAAAATAAAATTCTTCTTTAAAAAAAGCCAATTTTCCAACATTCATTTAGTAGCTGCTGCATGTAAAATACAAGGCTGATATTTGTATTCAACAACATTAGCATTGAGACCAAATTTCAATTTACTCCAGGCAGTTACCAAAATCTGTTTCTGTATTAGGTCTTATCTCTAGATCCATATTTTTTTATAATGATCTCAATTCCACTTTTTTTTCCTGCATCTTTTTTGTATCTGCAATGCCTATTTAAATGCAGTTAAAATTCATTGTAACACCTTATTTATAATACAGTCTCACAAAATAATTTCTATGAAAATAGTGCTGCCATTAAAAAAAAAAAAAGAAGAAGACAAAAGCCCTTATTATTAGAACCCCTGGATAACATTTCCTTCTCTTTACATTCAAAACATCTTGGCACACAGCTCTGATGGTGAGGCTTGATCCTACGAATGTCTCTTCACTGAGTTTAACCAGATGTACCAACAGGCCCTGTAGAATCATGAAGGATGAACAAATAAACAAAAGCGCCTCTGCCTCATAGAGATGCCAGCCTGCACCTGCAAAATCTCAAATAACATCCTCTGATGAGGAAATCAAATCAAATCCACACACGCAAAAAAACAAAGCGAAAATGCCTTCTGCTTTTAAGAAGAAGCTATCACTATGCCTAGCAGTATTGCTTCTAAGGAATATGATTCCCTCCAGTGTCAGGGAGGAAAGCCTATACTAATGACGATGGGCTAACCCACCCTGACTTTACATTATGGAGAGAGGAATTGAGAGAAATAGAGACCCTTCGCTGAGGACCTGCTCTGGGAATGCAGGAGAGAGTGGAGCTTGGCAGACTCTGCCGTTAGACGCCTTAGCCCTTGTTCCCAGTCCTCCCTCCTATAGCTTCTAAGAGCAGATGAACAAAATAGGTGCCATGTTCACTTGACTAAGAAGACCAACCACCTAAAGTTTTTAAGAAAGTTCCTGTAATCCTGTTGTTTCTTCTACACACATGCCTCTTCTTCCAGTCTCTATTGGGTAATATCTTTTTTCCTTCAAGACTAAGAAGACTGAAAGAAATTTCCTTCAAGACTAAGATTGCCTAAGCATCACCTTCCCTGAGAGATTTTCCCTGAGGACTCCATAGAAATGGATACTGGTGGTATGATATGACAGGAAGAGGAGAGAGGAGAAAGGGGAGAGGGGAGGAGAGGGGAGAGGGGAGATGGGGAGAGAGGGGGAGGGAGGGAGAGGGAGGGAGAGAGAGAGAGACACAAGACTCTTTAGTCCAGGAGACTGGGCTTTGGATATTGACAGCAATTACCAGCTGAATGATGTTAGATACATTATTCAAAAACTCAGAAATTCGGTCCCCTTATCTATAAATTATGGTTGTTTAGATTATTTTGAAATATAATGTGATTACATATTGTTAGGGACTGAATGTTTGTGTTGCCCCAATTTACATATGTTGCAATCCTGATCCCTGGGGTAACAGTATTTGCAGGTGAAGTCTCAGGGACGTGAACAGGTCATGAAGATGGAGCCCTCATGAATGCATCTAGTGCATTATAGGAAGGACGACAGTGGTAGTGACAGCTCCTGTATATAGTCCTTATTGTGCAGTTCTTTTCTAAGAGATTTCGTATATTAATTCATTAATCCTCACACTAACTCTACAATGAAGCACCCTGTCTCCACTGTACAAATGAGGGAATAGAATAACAGAGATGCTAGATGACTTCTCCAAAACTGCACTACTAGGAACAAACACAACCTCTACTGAAATCCAAACAAAGGAACTCTAGAGCTCATGTTGTGCAGTAAGTGTTTGACGAAGTAAAGGAAATACAAATGACAGTTTATTTCAGCTTTATATCTAAGTATGTGTTTGGGGCATATTGATGAGGATGCAAAACTTTAAATTTTTCTAACTGAAAGATGATTGCAGTACATCAAAAGAAGTATATTATAATTAAATGAAAGGTAGACAAAGAACCGAGTATCAAAAAAGGCTTTATCTATTTATCCATCAGAAGAACCTCAGAAACTCTCCTGTCCAAAAGAGTTTCCCCACATAGCCAAAAATTTTTAATTTCTACCATAGAGACATGGCTAAATTGCTGGAAATAACACACCAAGTTCATTGACACTAAAACAGTTGTGATTTATTATAAGTGGTATATCTAATTTCTTTAGAGAAACACAGGAAATGTGTGAGCATTGGTTTTCCAAGGACATTCTTGGTGAAGGAGAAGAAGTTATGAGAGGAATGAGAAAACACTGAAGAGACTCCAAATCTCCTACCTAGCTTCTAAGATTTAGCATGCATTCACCCTTTGGAAGAATGAACAGATTCTCAGTAGGTTTACAAGAGAAACCATATAGATCAAAACACTGTTACTTTGGACACTCATTATTACCTATGGATTTTTTTAAGTGATCTCTAGTTACTATCAGCTGCATTGTGATTACGGACATCCAGCAGGACACTGAAATAAGCACTGTAGACTGAAATGACCAGAAATGACGATCAATATTCCCAATTGTTATTAGGAGGAAAATAGCTACTTTCTGTTAGAAGAGCCTGCTCCAGTTAATTGTCAACACTGACTATGAATAAATCTCTACTGGAAGAAATATAAACTATGTTGGGTCGAGTTACAACTTAGGTTTTAATTTTCACTAGTTACTCAAAAGATGTCCCTAACATCCCAAGATAAATTGGTTTTATGTTAAGAAATATGTTTCCAAGGAATCACAAAAGCTATGGTAAGACTGCAGGTTGTCATCAAATATATGTATACCAGTTCTGCTAGGGTTAGGTAGCACTCTGACAGTGTCAACTTCTTTTTTAATGTTGTAAAAAAATACAAAAACTCACAAAAAACCTGGCACCATTCCTAGATGAGAAGATTGTACTTTTAAAACACTTTTTATAAAATTAGACAAAGAGATTAGCAAATCTTTTATTCAACTCTTACTATGTCACCATAGAATATCACTATAATTATTCTGTTTCTAAATTTGACTTGCTTCATTTGAGTCTTATTTTAAATCATATAACATTACTCTTGTTATCTTGTGCTGTCATCTGGTGGTTGAACTTCCAGTCACCTCAGCCCTCATGAACAAAGCTACAACCTGGAGCTGAAATGACAGTCACAGAAGAAGTTTTAGGGATTAAATTTAAGCTCTTCATTTTCCCTTTGTGCTCCAAAGATACTGAATGACTTTCTTAGACTCAGAGATCAAATAGAGACAAAGATTCAGATAATGCCATGTCCAAAATCTTGAACTTCTGACACTGTCTCACTGCCTTCCAAAATTCCATTTGCCCTTGAAAGGAAAATCAAGAGCAACATGAAAACCTGCTTCTTAGTGTGCTTTTTTGTTAAATATTCAGAGAGATGCACATACCTGCTAAACATAATGCACTAGTGTAATATGATTTACAACATTGAAATCACTAAGCTAAGTCTTTATCTTTCCTTTGAAAATCTTAAATTCTGATATAGGTAGTAACAGGGTCTTGTAACAGTGGTATATAAAAGATGATTTTGAGTGATAAGAGAACCAACATTTTGTAACAGGTATACATTTAATAGTTTTAATAGCTGTATGAGTTATTATTGATGCAATAATATCCTATTTAAAATGTACATGATAAGTTTAAACATAGACACACACACCTGTGAAGCTATCACCACAATCAAGATGAGAACACATTTATCTATCACTTCCAAAAGTTTCCTTGTGCCGTTCCTATCCCGTAACCTCCCTGTCTCTTGGTAGTCACTGATTAATTTTCTTGTGTTTGACTTCTTTAACTCAGCTTTATCTTTATGAGATCAATCCTTGTTGTTTCATGTATCAATCAAGAATTTTGTTATTTGCAGATAGTACTCCATTGTATGGATATAGCATAGTTTATTCACTTGCTGATATGTATTTGGGTCACTTCCAGCTTGGGGCTATTACAAATAAAGCTGCCATGAACTTTCATATGCAGTTCTTTATAGGGATTTATGCTATCATTAGTCTTAGGTGAATATGTAGGTATAGAATGGCCACATATTTAACTTTCATATTCCCATGAGGAAAGCGTACAAGTTCCTGTTCTCCAAATTCTTATCAACACTTGGCATTGTCAGTCTTTTAATTTTAGCCATCCTACAAGATGTGTGGTGGTATCGATAGTGAATTTAATTTGAATTTCTCTAATAACAAAAGAAGCTGAACATTTTTTTTGCTTCTATGTCATGTAGTACATCTCTTTGAGGAAGTATTTATTGATAACAATCAAATTTTTAGATCAAGATTAATTGGTTTGTTTTCTTATTAAGTGTGAGAATTCTTCTAAGTCTTAGATATATACTCCTTATCAGATATATGTCTCTTCTGTCTTGTATTTTTCATTCCCTTAGTAGTCTTCTTCAGAGACTGGAGGTCTTTAATTTCCTTAAAATTCACTATCAAAAATTTTTGTTTCAAATATAAAAAAAATATTTCCTAACCCCAAACAAATATTTCCTCTTATGTTTATTCTTTATCTTTTATAGTTTTAGGTCTGCATTGAGGCTTGTGATGCATTATCAAGCTAAATTTTTTTATATGGTATGTACTCATTTTTTGTAAATAGTATGAGGTATGGATCGAAGCTTTTTTTTTTTTTTTTTTCCATGTGACTATCATTTGTTTTAGCAGCATTTGTGGAAAAGACCAGACTTTCTTCATTGAGTTGCATTTAATCCTGTGTTGGAAGTCAAACATTCGTATATGATTGGATCTATTTCTACACTTACTACTGACCCATTGATCTATTTGTCTATCTTTATTCCAATGCCATATTGTGCTGATTAATGCAAACTGTATAAATCTTATAATCTTGCCATGTTAGGCCTCCAACTATATGTTTTTCAAGTTATTTTGGCATTTTAGGTCATTTGTATTTCCATGTGAATTTTAGAATCTTTTTTTTTTTCAATTTGTATTTTAAACATATCTATGGGACTTTATTTTGAATTATGTTGTATCTGTACATCATTATCATTATGGGTAGAATTGATATTTTAACAATATCATGCTTTCCAATTCATAAATACCACATATCAATTCATTTATTAAGGGCTTTACTTCCTTTAGTGATGCTTATAGTTTTCATTGACAGTACATATATTTTTATCAGGCTTATTCCTAAGTACTTCATATTTTTAATGCTATTCTCAACTGCTTTGACTTTTTATTTCAATTTCTTGCTATTCACAGCTAATATATAAGCATATGATTGCTTTTTGTATATTGATTATATATCCTGCAACTTTGGTAATAAGCTCATTTCCTAGTGTAAGTAGGTTTACTGTAGATTCTACTAGATTTTCTACATAGACATCACAGTGTCTTCAAATAAAAGAGTTTTACTTCTCTGTCTCTACCAAGATGAGTTTCTTTTCTTGCCATACTTTGTTACCTAAAATGCTCAGTACCATACTGCACTGATCAGTACTTAACTGAATCCTTTTGAGGACAAGACGGTTGTCAGAGTTCTCTACGCAATTCTCTCTTCTCAGGATCTCTGTCCTGAAAATGAGTCACACTTCATTGCCTCACACTTCAGCTTCGGATCCTCAACTCAAGGAATGTATGTGCTCCTCCTTGGTTTTCCTTTCTAGTGCTATGGCCTGACAACTCTCCAAAGACAGTAATTGAGGCAATCTTAGGCCTTACTGGCATTTTTCTCCATCTTTCAGGAATCACTGTCCTTCAATGCCTGACAAACAGTATCTTGAAAACTGCTATTTTATATATAGATACAGATATACACATAAATAAATACACACACACACACATATAGTCCATTTTTGGTCGTTTTAGGCAGTGTGCCAATCCATTCCTGGTTCCTCTATATTGGCCAGAGTGAATGTCCTTATATATTTATTTTGAGGTATACTAAAAAATAAGTGAAAATTATACTGCCCATAGAATAGTGACATAATTTCCCTGAAGAATAATTTTAATTGAAAAAAAATTCCATTTCCATGCAAAACAAATTCCACGATATGCACATCAAAACAAAAGTCTGATTGTTAAAAATTTTGCATACAATATTGCAGTTAAAGTAATGTTGGTATGGCAAAACAATGAAAATCACACTAAAATTGCTAAGTTATGGAGCACTGTCATAGACAGTAAATTCAAAGTCGAAGTGGATGAGGGCTTACACTGAAAGTAAGTCAACCAAGAAGAAACCAGTGATTATCCAAGGATCAAAAAATCTGGATGTGGCGTGCTCTGGTGGAGTAGTGGTTAGGTCAATCACCTCCGAAGGATGGAGGCCACATACGCCTGGGTTCATGTCCCCAGCCTGAGGTGCACAAAAACACCTAAATGAAAAATAAGTAAAGTACTTCTTCCTCCTCACTCTTTCTGCTTGTTTATGACTACCTTTATTCCTGCCTGAAAATTTCCTTAAAAAAAAAAGATCTGGATGTCTCAAAAGTAATTCGGGTCTTATTAATATGTGTGTTGGGGGTGGTGGGCGGTAATACTCAACAAAAGTTATTTTGTAATCACTGTACTAAAGAACACAGTACTGTTGCACCTAATGATAACTTTAGATTCAAAAAAAAAAAAAACTAAACTAAACCATGTTCAGAATACTATGCCAAAGTAAGCAATCATAATACATTTTAGGAACAATTCAATAAACATTCATTAAAATTTCTTGCTTAAGGAGATAAGACTTAGAGATTTGCAAAACTTATTCATTGAGAACATCTTAATAGTGTTTCCTGAAAACTACAGAAGAACAAGATATTATGTTCATTACTTTTTAGATGATTAAGGGTAAAGCAATTTGGTGTTCCAGGGCAAACGGAACAATTTCATCAAATTTCAAGGCAGCCCAAAAGCACTGAAGCACTGGATGATTTGCAGGTGGAAGGAGGGTGGGGAGAAGCTAACACGAGCTTACCCACTTAGCTTCCCCAGATGCCACAAGAATATCATGTATCTGAAGCCCCATAACAATAGATTTGGCCTTATGTAACTATTTCTGGGATAACAAATGCCTCATTCAAATTGTGCATATGATTCACTGCAGAGTCGCTCTTAAAATTCCACAGAGCTCTTTAATAAAAAAAGTAAATACTTAATGGTAATTTAACAGTTAAGAAAGTGCTTCATTACATCCTATCTTAACTTTAATACTGAGAAAAATCTAGAGAGAAAGTTATTTATAATTATCCCTCCATTAGAAATGAGAAGATTCTGGGAACATATGACTTGGCCAAAATCATACAGTTGCTAAGTGGCAAAATTTGGAAATGAACACAGACCTTTTTCTTCCAAGCCAGTGCTATTTACAACACGCACAAATAAGCTTAGGTCTCATTACTCATTCCATTTTTGACCCTCTGGTAGATTCAAAATATAACCTGACTCCACTGGCATGATTAAAAGGTCTCTAAATCTCCTAAAATGATTTAATATTTATGGATATTTTTAATGAGAGAAAAGTCCAGGCCTTTACAAATCCAAAATAGGCTAAAAGGTTCTACCCATTCTAGACAGATTTGAAATGATCAATTAAGCTGGAGTCACGTGTCTCTTGGCTCTTGACAGTATCAACAGCTCCTCCCATTCCAATGAGATGATGGGATGCTGAAAATTATATCCCTAAACACCAGAACCTAAGGGAGGCATGGTGTTTTAACTTCTAGTTGAGTCCATGCTTTTCTGAACCATACTTATTTTTCACTTAGAACATTTTACTTTAAGATGAGGATGACAGTGACAACACAATTTACTCCACAGTCACATCCACCTGCCATCCGCACCATGTTTCTAACAGACGACTGAAACCAACCATAGGGATTCAGGCGATGGCTTCCATGTTTGATCCCTGGAAAAGTAAATATCGTCTGGTAAGAATTATTTTTAACTAAAAATGTAAAGTTATACACACACACACACACACACACACACACACATTTCTCCTGCCAATAAGAGTCTACCACTTTCCTAACAGGCGGAATTATCAAGGAAATGATGATGCACGATTAACTGGAAAGGGTAGAGGGTCTTCTGTTTTCCGTAGAGAGGGCTGTAGTAGAATTATCATTCCAATTGTACATTCTGCCAAGAAAGTTTCCCTGTTACCTCTTTTTATCTATTTTTTTAAAATCAGCACTCGTTAGGGTACTTTGCCTGGTTCACAGATAAGGAACAATTTATGTGACTGTCATTTTCTCCAACACTCTCCCCTAGTCTTAATTTCTAGGCAATTCCTTCTCCAGCAATGGCCTATCACCCATCCGCTAGTTCCCACACAGCTCTGTGACCTCAGCTCCCACCACTATCTCCTGTCTACTCTGCTGCACCCACACATTTAGCCTTTTTTAAAAACTGCCAAGCATGATTCTACTTTAGAACCTTTGTGTCTAATGTCCCTTCTTGCCTAGAAGGTCTTTTTTTGGCTTTTTGCTCAAATGCCTGCCTTGTAAGAAGCAGTGACCGCTGCCCTCTCACACTGTTCCCCTTCTCCTGCATCATTTTACTTTGTAGCACTGAGTAGCATCCTTAATATTACACATTTACTGGTCTGTTTTCTGTCTCCCTTGATTAGAATATAGCTTCCATAACAGCAAGGATTCTGTCTGTTTTGTTTCCTGATGATCTCCAGCAACTAGAGTAAAATCTCCAGCTGATAGGTCTGCACTTTGTGAAAAAGGAATTACTCAATAAATCTTTGCTGACTGAGTGAATAAATAATGTGTACCACGAAATTAACTTCCTAATTTTCCATTATATGTTATAACACTTGCCATCAAATTTTAGGTAGGACGTCCAGGTCCAATATTATTGAGATCATTGTCATCCAAATACTTAAATAAACGGATACAAAGTAGACAGTGAGGTCTTGTCTCCAGTCTTTGGATGTGAACTACTAGGCCTGATCTATGTGTCACTGGAAGAGAAAACATTAGCATGCTTAATTCACCTGTACACTTTTTACACTGATTTTTTTTCACCAACTTTTCTTTACATCCGGGTCAAATACTCTATTTTATATTATGATAGACTCTGCTCTTCACAACAATGAGGATTATTATAAACAAGTATCTACTCACTCAGTCTTACTCTTTTAACAATGGTTTGCCTAAAGAGCAAGTCCCACAGATTTGAATCAAACGTATTTTAAAGTCATGGGGACGATCAAAAGTTGCCAAACCGAGTCTCCTACCTCACTTAGGAATTCCTTCCAATAACCAGCTTCCATGTGTGCAGTTCTTCTCTCACAATTATCTAATTATCTTACATTACAATGTCTTTGACCTTGTTGAGTTGTGACCTACTGGTTCCTTCCAGGACACATCTAAAGAGATGGGCAACTGTCATTGGAGTGGTGACACTGTATGGATGACTACTTGGTCATATGGATCAATGGTGTCCATGTTTAGGGGAAAGTATTGGGCATTTATGCACATCTGTCCTGTGGTTCAGGACCCATCTGATACAGGATTTTAATCCTTTATCCAAGGAGCATGATGATCCTGTAGTCACCCCTGAGGCCTAACTTGGCAGAGTGAGCTTTTCAAGATTGCAGATGGGCATGTCTCTCTCACTCTTTTTGTTCCTTAAGAACAATGACCCCACAGCCACAGCTCGTTTCCAGAGGGAGAGCTCTGTTCTTGATTTAAAGCTTAAGTGGACTTAGAAAATCATCTTGAGTTACATCCCAAAGGGGGGAAAACACAGCTTTAAGGTCAAAGGAAAGCTACCATCTTCCCCTCTTTCGTGCCACCCAGTGGCCCCTTCAGGTGATGTTTAACCAGAGCAGCAACGTCAACAATAGACAATTAGGTGAAAGCCTGGAGCTTAAAAATAAGCGCTCAAGGCCAGGGCCCATTTCCTTCACAGACTCAGGGCTCTGGCTCAGCATTTCAGCAGCCAGCCTTTCCTGCGCTGCCCTTCCCAGGCTGACAGGCCAAAGCTAGGGTGGGAACCTGAGTGTTTCTTCAGTCTTGCAAGCATTTTTTTATCTGCATTCAAGGTCACATAAATATGCACAAACCAATTAAAGCTCAGTTATTATGTAAACAAGGGGGCAGTGTTTGTTGGCACCGCAGTAGCTATGGGGCTATTAGTTAAGGAAAAGTAAAATTACCAGAGATTTCTTGTTAGGTGCATTAATGCCATGTACACTCATTCTTCAGATAAGTAAGCTAATTAGAAGCAGACTTCAGCCTCAGCACTTCTCATTCAAAACCTGGCTCATTGCAAGAATGATAATGAAGAGGAAGAGAGGTGAGTTTCCTGCCAAAGTTGTGTACAGTTTTAGGGCCAAAGTAGGACTGTTTTACTGAAATCCTCATCCCAACACAGCAAGTGAGTCAGTCTTCATCTCCGGGGGCGGCTGCAATACATGAACTGGAAATACATTAAAAAATAGGTTGCTATTTATTGTTCGTCGCTGCTCATCTAGTTGTCTCTGCTGTCCCTTTACATCGTCACCTGGGACAGAAGCATCTAGCAGAGATCTGTTTTAGGCTTCCACCTTCATTCACTCCTCATACAGCATCATTGCAGACAACCTTGACAAGGTAGGAAAATAGAGGGGGGATAATAAAAATCACCCACCATTCAAAGATAATACAGTTAATATGCCAAAACAAAATACTTTGTTGTAGTTCCATATATGATCCTGTCTCTGTACTCACAAGTTTATACATAGATCTATGTAGAAATATTTTTTTCTAAAACGAAGCAGAATATGATATATTTAGTTCTGTAGCCTGTGTTTTTCCAGGGCATACTGTTTCTCTCATATAATTAAGATGAAATTACTATTTTGTGATTGCATCATGTTATATAATTGAGCTAGTTTCCAGTTTTTCATTATTATATATAATGGTACATTAAATACCTCATATGTATATATGGATATTATATATATAATATATAATATATATATATAATCTTGGCATACATACAGGGTTAATTCCTTATAGTCTGTACTTTGAAGCACAAAAAAAAAATGTGATCGATCATTGATCAGTTTAATGCTGATGAGAACTGTCAAGGAAATTTTTAAAAAATATAATAATGTGGCTCACAGTAGGGTAAGAAATTAAACCCATGACTTGGACTATTCTGTTCCTGACACTCTCACCATAGCTAAGGACTAAAGTGGGCAACAGAAGCCAAGCTGAGGAGAGCTCGCTTCTAAGCACAACAAACCGTCCATAAATAAACATACATTATCAACACATACAGCCTGTGCATGTCCATATCCCATGTCCTCTAATCAAACACATTCTCTTGTTTTCCTGGAATTTTTCAATGCGCCCATAAAACCCAGCTTGAAAGATTTCCCTCTGAGAAAATGTCCCTGACCTTTCCAGAAAATTGTGGCTACCTCTGAGATCCAATAACCTTTCATAGAGATAAAGCGTTATTGGGTTGTGTGTGCAGGATACCCTCAAACAATACTCCATGACGACAGAGATCACGTCTTCGTTATCTGTAGAGTCACAGCTTCTAGTATACAGTAGGGACTTGATAAATATTCACGGATTTGACAAATGTTCACTGATTTAAGGAGCAGAGATCAGCGCTGATATTAATGCTCTGGCTCAGGTAGCAAGGGCACAGATTATGAAAGCTGTGGTCCTAGGGTCAAGGGTTGTCAAACAAAACAAAACAGACAACTAAGGCCCACTCAACGCCCTTCAACCCCAACCAGTTCCTCAGTCAGATTGAAAACAAGGAAAATATGGAAGCTGGGGTACTGTATCAGTTCCTGATTCCTCAGTCATGCCAGCTTCCGCCAACCATTAGTGACTCTGGTCACTATCACCATGCTAACCAACTCCGAAAGCATCAGCCTACCTAAAGATCCTTTTGAGAAGACAGCACCTTTCCCTGAATACCTTATCCCAGGAGTAAAACCAGTGAAGCACCTGGATATCAATGGAATGTGGACCACATTATGCACACACATACATTTATACATGTGCATACACACAGATACACATGCACTGTCCCAGGCAAAGTCAGGAAGAAGAAAACAAAACAAATAGGAATGGCAGAATGAAAAATGAAAAGTGCAACAAGAAAGTGTGCATTTTTTTGTGTATAAGAGATGGGTCCTGGGTGGGCAAGATTGAAGGTAAATGTGTGGTCAGTCAAGGGAGCAGTAGTGGTTCATTATACACAAAGGCAGTGGAGGATGAGTAGCTTAGTCCTGTTTTGTTTTCTTTTAATCTGTCACTTTACCAAGTGGGCAGGCAGGAAGCAGGAGGCAGCAGGCTGGTCACAAGGCAGAGTGCAGCTCTTAAACCACATCTTTATCACCTGACTGAGGCAATGATGACGACATCAGCCAACAGTAAAGAGACATGACTATAAAGCAGTGTTTCTAAAACTTTAGTGTGCAGATGTCTTGGACTCTTGGTAAAAGTGCAAATAGTCCCTCCTCTAAATAATTTTGGTTCTGTAAGTCTATGGTGGAGGTCAAGAAACTATATTTTTAGGGACCACTCCAGTGGATTCTGAGGTGGCTCTGAGAGCCACTCTTAAAAGAAGCACTGCTCTAAAGGGCATGTAAAGAGATAAAGAAGAATGGAAGAGGCAGCTAGCTAAAGTCGCCCAAACAGTTCTTGAATTAGCTCTCCCCCAAATGGTCAGATAGACTCTTCCCAAGATGCCTAGGGCAGGCTTTGTCCAACACATGGCATCTTGGTGTGTGGAGCTAAAGGTTAATCAAGGTCCTACAGGTCTCTAGAGAAGCTGCTATCCTTACCACAGATATTCAGATATGGAGTCATCTCCAGAAATAACCTTTTATTGAAGAAAGCTATCTGAAGTTGGGGCAAACATCTAGAGGCGATGTTTTTTCATATGAGGTCAGACCCTCATGTGAGGACCCTCTCCTCTCCTGGGCTCTCTAGGTCCCTTCTCCATTCTTCAGCACAACTTATAAGTCTTTGATCTGTCCCGTTTATCTTGGAATTTTTGTGTGTGCCATTAAACTTGGTCTTTTCTCCTATTCATCCTGTATGATGCTAATTCGTTGTTCAACCAGCCTGAAAAGACCCTCAGAGGAATGGGGGAGTTTTTCATGTGCCCCAACACTGTATATATATCACAATCATCAGAGAAGATTTACTCTACTTCAGCTGAAATAATCTGACATTAATATTACTTTATTGGCTTAATAAGGTCAAAATTTTATAAGTCTATCTATTTTCACACACATGTGCACACACACACACACAATACAAGCAGTATATATGATGTCACCATGCGACCAATGATGCTTTTGTTAGGGGTTCATGCTACAAACTCATGGCTTATTAATGAAAAAGGTAAGAAAGTGATAAGAGGATAGCTTTTCCACTCATTTTAAATATTGCAACCACTGAACTTTCTCTGACTCCTCAGTTTTTCTACCATATAAAAGTTCTTTATCCTTCCTCTCCCTCATGTCTGTAATACTTGAAATGGCTTACTCCCACTCTGTTGTGCTCACCATCTGGAAAGCTCCATGAGGATAGAGTCCTATGTGTCTTTTTCAACAGTGTATGCCCAGCACCAAGAACAGTGCCTGGCACATTTTAAGTTTTCAATATGTTTCCTGGAAGAATGAATAAGCTTTATCTCAAACGAAGGTAATTTCGTTGAACAGAAGAATCATGAAATAATAAGCTTAGATATGCCGAAAGAATGAATGAACTATATTTTGACTCATGACAATCTATTCTGATGCCTTGACTGAGGGGAGAATAATTAAATGACAAGAGTCCAAAGACTGAAATGATGAAACAGGAATGGTTCCTATGACAAAGAATCCATCGTCACCTCTTTGGTAACGGTCTCCTTCTTTCCTTCTTATTCAGTTCTGAGTTTTGAGAAAGTGAGGACCCCGTTAGTTGAGGGGTGCACTGCATCTCCTGGTTGTAGGAAGACAGAGACTGGCCAGAAGCATCAAGATGGATCACGCCCACAGGCAGAACCTGAGGTGGAAACCAAACTGGTCAGCTGAAGGGATGTTCAGAGATGCCCTGAGGATGATTTAAAGCAAATGTCGCCCTTTAACTCACCAGCAGTTCAAGTATTTTCCATGGTTTCTGCTTAAACTGGACCATTCACATCTTCAAGATCCTGTCACTACCTCCATCAGCAGCGAAGAAGGCTTCATTCTCTCACAAATCTCTGGTATACTGTCCCCTAGCATACATATGTCTTCTGGGGGAAAAAATCATATCTGGGTAGACAGAGCTCTGTCTTAAGTTCTGGAAAAGCTTCCCCAAGTAATCTATTGTATTCTCTTCGAAAAGAGTTTATCATTCACATCAATTTGACATCAAAGAACACTCCACGTGGTTTTGTTAGCTGCATAATTACACTGAAAAAAGTTGTTTCCTGGCTTTTTGTTCCATCTGGGGTACACAGAATCATGATTCAAGTTGGGCACTGTTTTTGTGACTGAATGATAAGATTTTAACAATTTTTTTGCTGCAGATTCCTTTGTATCAGACCCTTGGGAAGTACCCGCTTGAATGCTGGCACACCTGAACTCAAATCCTGACTCTGTTATTTACTGGTAACATATCCCTGAAAAAATAAGTTAGGCTCACTTTCAACATTTGTAAAATCGAGATAAAGATAACAAACATAGTAGGCAAAATTCTATCAAATCAAATGAGGAAAAGTCAATAGCTTGATACTGGCATTTAATAAGTGCTCAGTAATTATTACTTCCTTCCCCTCTCCTGTCTCTCAGACAGGAGTTCTCCTTCAAAGTCCTCTGAGCCTCTCAACACTGAGACTGCTGCAACCTTTCTCTGACAGACAGAAGCACTGTCCCAGTGCACAGCAGTATCTCCCAGTCCAATATACATGCTTTCCCTTTCCTTAATAAGGGAAGGATTTCTCAGCCGAATGAAAACTGTCCTTTCTTATTCCTTGCATCCCATCTAGTATTTGTCTTACATTCTTATTTTCTATGAGAGACAAAAAGTGTGAACAGGCTTGTATGTAAATGCAAAGATGGGTTTTCTACTGGTATCTCCTTTTTTAAAAAACTATAAAATAGTTAAGGAGAAATAATTTTATTGCAAACTTCAAACGCATGTGCCTATTCATTATGAAATGTGAGAACAGAGAAGAGTGGTCTCTCATTCATGGATTTTAACCAAAAAACATGAAAAAATAAGGGGGCAGGGCTATTAATAGTGAGAAAACTATTTACAGTGTGTGTATATCACCTTCTGGCACTCAGTTGAGTGATTTACATTTTTAATCTGATTAGAATCTTATAACACTGTAAGTTAAATGTAGCAACCAGCATTGTTCAGGTGAGGAAACTTCAGGGAAAAAAATGCTAAATGACTTCCCCAAGGTCACCTAGGTGAGTAAGCAGCGAACCAGTACACACACCCAGCATTAATGGAGTCCAAGGCACATGTACAGCATCTCTGCAGTGTCTGCCTTCCAGTGGCCTAAGTGTCACTGATATAACTAGATCGCTAAAGGTATGGTCTCACCTCAGGTCAGTGAGATCTTGGCACTGGGCTGAATCTGACTATCATGGAGTAAACCGGAATAAAACTCTTGTTGTCAGAGCCTGTCTCTTAGAAATGGTACTTCCAGATGACCAGGCATAGGTCAGAAATCTGGGATATGTGCTTAGAATGTTTAAGAGGTGCTGACCTATTCACTGTCATCACCTGAATAACCAATCTTGTGTGGCTTTCAGGAGTGTGTGTGGAGGGAAGCGGGGGTGGTTTATCTGACATGGGGAAAAACCTTGTTCTCCCGGGCAAATGACAAACCCCAGTTACATACACATGCTCGCACGTGCGCACATGCACGTCTAAGGAAGTCACTGATTTTCTTTCAGACATCAGTGGCGAACGACCAACACGTTGCTAACCTGATTCCCACATTCTGAGTTTCAGCTTGGCACTTTCAAAATTCCCTGTCAGATCTATTTTCAAGGTTCACATGACAACACTGCTTGTAAACAAGTCAGCCCTCAGAACAAAACTGAAAATGCAAACTGGGCTGCAACCTCACTGGGGACAGTAAGCACGCTTTTGAGGATGGGAAGAGAATGACAGACTTCCCATTTGACCTGTTTGCGATTAGGATCTTCACCCACCAAATGAACGCATTAGACAAGCAACACCTTTGGAACAAGAATATACAGAGCAAAAGCTTTTAACAGGCAAGGCCAGATGGGATGAAATGATCTCTTTCTCTTTGTCGTTGAGAATGGCCTGACTGCTGCCCTGGTTAACAGCGGAGCCATTATTGCTATAAGCAAAATGAAATGACATTTATTATAACATTTCTGTAACTCCCTTCCCATTGCTCTGATTTGAGATTTTAAGCCTGATTGTGAGAGAATTTAGTTCCTGTTATTTGCATGCCCAGCAGTAAAGAAATTAATGAAAATTGCGTTAACGAATCCATTTCCGTAATCGTGTCTTACGTGGGTCCTCTCCTCCAGATGCGACAAAGCTTAGGGAGGTTTGCACAAGGAGGAGTGGACAGCAGCTTTGGTGTGGACCCCTAATGTTCAAAGTAATTTAATAGTGGCCACTTTTCTGGCAATCCTTCTGAATTGCCTGCAAATCCAAATCCAATTACCTGGGCAGATTCTAATCATCAGTTCCACAGTGTGGTTTTTGTTTTGTTTGGGGGTTGATTTTATTTGTTTGTTTTGTTTTCTGATACCTGGGCAACTGCTTGAGGCAGCAAATGCACATCCATTTTTAAATTTTATATTTTGACCATGGGAGAAATTCAAAAGATCAAATAACCATCACAAATGAAATATCAAGATGTAAAACGGTCCTTTCATTAATGACTTGGCAACTCCAGGCTCAGAGGAGCTTCAGGGAGGGAAGCAGCACCAGTGAATAGAGACACAGAACATTTAGACCCAATCGCCTCACAGTGAAGCCAGAAAATAAGAAATGGACAGGTGACCAAGGGAGCAGCAGAGAGCAGGTTTAAACAGGAAAGAGGGATTAAGGTTGCTTTTTACCTTTGAAGAAGAGATCTTGTTTGTATTTTTACAAGTTAATGTTCTGTCACAGTTCATTAAAGTATGTGAAAGGAACTGATAATGACAGATCTTCATTCTAAAAACCTCCATCTACTCCAATAAAAGCACCCTGTGTTCTTATTTCAAAAGAAGATATAATAGTTAAGGACTATGGATAATTGCGTGCTGCCTATTCGAAGGTAAAAACAATCAACTGAGTAAGTCGGGGGAAATACTACAAGGTTGAGTTTAAGTTTCTTCTATGAATAAAGGATTCTCTTAAAGATAAATTTATAGAATAAATACTTCTGCAGAATTATATTGGTCAGGTTAATAAAGCAATTCAGAGACTATATTTAAAAAATGGCCAGCAATCGAAAGGAGGAGTATTCAAACTCATTAAAAGACAGAGAAATAAAGTAAGAAGAATACTATTTCTTTTCATCATAAAAAGCTTCAACAGAACAAGGACACCAGCTTTCGGAGACAGTGTGACACATCTGAAACAAACACATGTTGCTGGTGGAAAAGTAAATTAGCACCACATTTCCAAGTGCAATTTTTTTAATTTATATAAATACGGATCTATATTTTGACTCGACAGAGCCGCAAAGACACATTCATTAGATGCACCCCTGTGGCTCAGTGGAAAAGAGCAGGCCATGGAAAACTGAAGGACCTGAATGCAAGACCCAGAACCAGAGAAAGAAAAAAGAAGAAAAGAAGATATGTCCATCAAGAGATTATAAAAGCAAACACTAGAGTCAATCAAATGTCAATGAATAAAAGGTTTAAATAAATCCACAAACGTCATTACCATGAAATAATAGCAATGACAAAAACAATAGAAAAAAGTGATGTTTGGGTGCACCCTGGTGGCATAGTGGGTAAGTTCATGGCCTCCAGCTGGCACAGTCCACATGAATCCAAAGGACCCAGCTCACATCCCAGGGTCAGGGAGAACAACGAAGATGAATAAATAAATAAAACAAATAATGCTTATTTCTCTTCTCTCTTTCTGCCTGCCTGCTTAGTCGCCTTCATTCCTGCCTGCACTTTCCTTTAAACAAAACAAGTAAACAAAAAACTGATGTTCAACTGTATTCAGTAGCATGCAAAAATGCTGACAATGTATCTAAGTCGAAAGAGCAAATTAGGAAATAGTATAATAGTATGCACCACACTTACTATATCTAGTTATATATATATATGTGTGTGTGTGTGTGTGTGTGTGTATAAAAATTCAGTGCAGTAACCAATTCTGCAAATATATCAACTTCGGAATTAGACTCTTCCCTTAGAGTTTAGGTAGACATAACAACATGTTCTTTTAGGGAAAAAAAATAGAAAATTAATTTTCATCTGAGGTAAATACACACTCACGATCAGGCAAACACCATAGTTACTGGCAAAATCTACCAATGGATGCCAGCATGTACAAATACATGAGGAGAAATAGGATACTAACTAACTCAAAATATCTCTTACAAGATACTTATCAGTTAGAAAGAGGAAATTAGTCACTTTAGTGGAGAAATCCAATAGATATCTTTAACCAAGTGATAGAGTCAGTATCACCAATAATAACACATACATAAGGCACTGAAAAGAATGCAACACTACCTCTGTAGTATCCTTCTCAAAAGTCTGTAACCACAAATGAATCATAAAGGAACACCTGAAAAGTCTAATTTGAGAGATACGGTACAAAATAACTAACCAGAATTCAGAAAGTATCAAGGTCCTAAGAGATAAAGAAATGAGGAACCATCACTAATTGGAATAAGCTAAAGAGACCCAACAGTTATATGTAATAGTGGATCCTCAATTGTATCCTAAAAGAGAAAAATAACTTTAGAGGGGAAAAAAGAAATAATAGGTGAATTTTAATAAGATCTGAAGTTTAGTTAATAGCATTTACCAATGTTAGGTCCCTCGTCTTAGGGAAACTGGGTTACGGGTGTAGTGAACTCTGTACTAACTTTGTAAATTTTCAAGACATATTAAATTATTGCTTTAAAAAATATGGAAAAATTGTTATGCCTTCCTCTGGGTTTAATTTTTGCTTTACAGATGTCAAAGAATCTTCGAAGTCTTCACATACAGTTTTCTTTATGGACTTATCCTGAGCTTTGACAATACAGCTAAAAGAGACTTTCACAATCTATAGTATTAAACTGATAGTGTCTCCCACCGTTTTAATGGTGCCCGCAAATCAGAAAAGGGTTTTCCGGCTCTCTGCAGAATATCAGAGGGTAAGGGAGACTGTTTATTAAGCATTTAAAAAATAATGTCATTGAATCGAGTTGCAAGACTGTATCTAGTCATCTTCTGTAGCTATCAATCACAATATAAATGGCAGTACCTAGAGGACTCTAGGCACATAAATCTGTGCTGACTGTTGAATAAGGAACATGAAACAACTATGTGTTTCTATCTCCTTATATTAAGATGGTGCAAATTATTTTTCTTCATAAAGAACTAGCACTTCTTCAAATGCATGTTCATTAAACTATGGGAGCATTTCTTGTGAGGAACACACAGAGTCTAATAGGAATGTTCGTAGTAATAAATAGTTTATTTAATCGGTTCTTTGCACAGGGTGTACAAATGAAATTAACCTCTTAGATTTTACTCTGAGATTCTGGTTAATGACTAAAATTTTCAATCAATAAATATTATCGAATGATGAATGATGAAATAAAAACATTACAACATTTATTCCTCAAGTGTCCAGGTGGAATTTCTGGCCATTAGTCTCTGTATCCCCTTGTAGGGCAGCTCCAAAGTTTGCAGTGATACTGTTTGTCAATTTAACCTAGTGAGACAGAAAGCCCATAAAATGGGAGTGAATCCCTGAGATTGTACCAGACACTCCTTACCAGGAACAAGGGCTTCCCCTGATTGAATTAAGTTCATGAGGCCTGGGAGAAAATAATTAAGTGTGAGTGTGTGTGTGTGTCTGAAAATAAACCATTTTTTTTAAGGAAAGGAATGCAGGAATGAAGACAAGTAGGCACACAGTCAGGAAGAGAGAAGAAAAAGTGTTTTACTGTTAGTATTATTTAGTTGTTCATCTTGGTTGCTCCCCTCCCCTAGCCACAGGTCATTGGAATGTGGACTCTGCCAGCCAGGGGTGGAGGACTTCACTGTTAAACCACCAGGGCACACTGAAGCAGCTAATGCTGTATGGGTAATAAAAGATAGAACCTGGTTATCAAGTAACTTATCATTCATTGTGTAAGACAGAAATATTTCTAAAGTAATCACAAAGTATGTAAATATCAAGCCAAGTAGTAAGGCTGATATTCAGGCACATATCAAACACCCGGGACTGAATTATTGCTATCTATGTAACAGGTACTGCTAAGTGTTAGGGACATAAAAATGAACACACACCCCTACTCCCAAGGAATTTAAAAGTCTAAGGGAAAAGTAAAGAAAAAAGCAATGCAGATGATAAAATATTAAAAACAAAGAAGAGACATTTCAATTCTTCCTGAAAGGAAACAAGACGCTGGAAAGGAGGTAATGTCTGAGCTGAAAAAGATTTTTAAAGAAAGAACACAAGTTGGGAGAAAGTACACAGTAGGCAGAGAAAACAGTCAGCATTACGTCAGGAAAAGTATGAAAAGAGGCAGAGTGTGAGGAGTCACAAAAATGTATGGATACCTGCAATATGTGATACAGAGGGAAAGAAGCGGAAGTTGTGGCTGGAAAGACAGACAAAAGCCAGGGCAGGAAGAAAACTTTGGGAAGCTGGGACTTATAAGAGAAGATGAGGAATCACCACATTGTAGGTGAAATTAGGGATTTAATTTTGGCTGCTGCACAGATTCAGCATGGAACAGAGACCACACAGAAAGAAGCACGTCGGAACATCAGTATATTTTATTAACAGCAGACCCCTTAGCATGATGAGGATTCAACAATGTCCGCAAGTTACTGCCTGGAGTCACTGAGTGGAAAGTGGTAGTGTGAGAAATACAGAGACCAAGTTCACAAGGTCTCCTTAGATGTAACGATCTGGAGGAATCTCAGAAGCATCCCTGCAGGCTTATCTACTGGAAGGTTAGAAAAATAGGAGCAACAGAAAGGAAAAGGAAAACAAAAGGTACAGTCTAAAGTGGGGTAGCTCCATATGACAGCCACTAGTCCCATATGTCAAGTGAGTCCCTGAAGTGTGGCCAGTCTGAAGGGGATGTGCTGTAAGTGTAAAAATGCACCTGCTTCCAAAGGCTTTGTTTAAAAAAAAAAAATCTCATTAATAATTTCTATGTTAATTATAGTGAAATAAAATTAGAATATACTGGATTAGATTAAAAATATTCAAGTTCTTTCAACCTATGAATATTTACCTTTTTAATAAAGCTATTCGAAATGTTAAAATTATAAATGTAATTACATATGTAGCTTGCATTCTATTTCTGTTAAATAGTGCTTGTCCAAAGGCTCCAACCTTAATATTGTGGTGAGATTTAAGGATATAAAAAGGGAAGTGTGGGCACATGTATGGAGGTAGACTATTCAGATATTAAAACAGGAAATAACAACAAAAAGCTCTCAAAAGATAAAGATGACTAGTTGTTACACGGTGAGGAAAACAGCCTGGCTGAAGCAGCAGCACCAAAATGTTCACAGGTGAAAAGAAGGAAAATTTGATTATGGAAAATGAGTGACTCTGAACGTGTGTGTGTGTGTGTGTGTGTGTGTGTGTGTGTGTGTGTGTGTATGGTGTAACTGGAAAGTGATATAAGATGAAAACACTGTTTTAGGAAGAACAGTAAGTCATTGGTATACATAACGAAGTAGAGACAAGGAAAGACTGAAGTCAAGAATATGGAGGGACCTGTGACTGTCATCTAGCAATGAAACCATGGGTATTAGATGAAGGTGAAAGTAACAGGAAAAGGAAAACAAAGGCTTGAGAGGTGCCTAAGCAAGAATGAATACTGTTGATTGCAACTAAAATTGCAATTTAAGCTTGAGCCCATTATTGGGTGATTAGGCCAGCAACACACTCAGAAGTGAGACATCAGAGACATGAGGGCACACCATTTCTCCTGCCTTAGCAAACACATCTAAGATGCTTTATTGGTCAAAACAGCTGAAGATAGCAAAGTGGAATGTCTCCTCACAAGAACTTCAGGAAATGGCAAGGTCACTAAAGACAGCTCCGTAATTAAGACCCATTGCCAAGAACAGTGTTCTGTGACTTGTAACTGCTGTAGATACTTGGTTTGCCTCGTGGAAACAGGATAAAGCCCAGCAAAAGAGATTTCCCCTAAGCAAGGAAGAAATGTGAACAGCCTCAGGTACTCTTAGCTTTTGTTGTTAACTGTTATGTAAAAAAAAAAAAAAAAGAAAGAAAGAAGTTACATACAGATTTTTTTCAATCCTGTTTCTGTCATTTTAAAGAAAACTAAAGTTAAAGGATTCACCTTTTCAAATCCAAAAGATAACTTTTAATTTGTAAAAGAAATGGAAATACATCTTTTGCTTCAGGGTGAATATCACTGTGCTGATCTGCAAAATGACCTGATTCTGGAAGTGAATACATCAAAATACATGTAACAAAAAATCCACACAACCCCCCACCTCCCCCCGCAGGCATTACATTCAATGTCCTCCCATGATCCCCCTGTTGGCTCCAAAGTAGATTATATTCAAGAATCAAAAGGTGAAAACACTTCACAAATAAGGGTATTAAAATGACTGCTGTGTTTCTGAGATAGCAATTACATTAATAACTTCTCGTGAAGCCTTAAGAAAATGTAGTTAGCTCTCACAAAGGGTGTCAGATTGAACACACGGGCGACTAAATCCTACTTTGCCTACATAAACCCTTTAAATGAAAGAGAAAACGTTTATGTATCCTTCTCACTATGGAATGATAGGCCTCCCTAAGATGCCCAGAACAGGATTTCCCAAGACAAGTCACTATAGCATGTGGATTATTTCAAGCTAAAGTCAATCAAAGCCCTTCAAACTTACAAGAAACTTTTACATCTCTCTTAATCTAAAAGACATAAAATTCAAAGTATCTCCCAGAATTAGTATTTTCACCAGAAATAAACTTTCTATCAAACCTATTATATGGCAAGGTAAACATCTAATTACAGAGCATCTGATCTTTTTCATATGAGTCAACTTTGCCTCATCATGAGAATCTTCCTTCTCTCTCCTTCAAGCCCCAGGTCCCTATCTCATTCCTAAACTCAGTATATATATCCTCATTTTGCCCCCACTGACTTTAGAATCTACATTCATGTAGATTCTTCATGTGTATGTAATTAAATTTGTGCTTTTTTTTTTCTCGACTAATCTGATGTTAGCTTAATTGTTTGACCAGATTAAGAAAAACCAGAGGAGTAGAGAAAAATTTCTTCATCATACCTATACTGTCTAAAGGAACATAAAGTCCCTGCTGAAGGAAAAGTGTGTAGATGATGCAAAGTCAAGTTCTTTAGTTCAATTCTTCACATCTGGCTGATAGAAAATCTTTAATAGGCCGCAGCAGAATAATAAAGCTTTGATGAGTGATCCTTGGTTGAAATTCAAAATCAAAGTGCCATCACACTATGAAATTTTCCCTCCCAAGTATGCACTATATTGCACTTTTGTTCGGAGTTTTAGCCAAGAAATTAGGCAGTATGTGACATAATTAATCCTAATCAAGCAAGAAATTCTCTGCTTAACTACAACCCGAAGGATACTTCTGTGAAGTCTTTAAGGAAAGGGACAATGGAAAACTAGAATGTATGTTCAATTTCTGTCAGTTATTCTCAGATACTTCTGTTTACCTGACTGTAAGATTTATATATATTTAAAGCAATATTTTTTGCCCCCAGGCAATTCTTCAGGACTTTACAAAGTAGTCTCCTTCAAAGTAGTCTACACATTGAGTAAGCCACAGAAACAAATGTGAAAAGAGCAATTGAACCACCTCAAATGATATACTACATTTAAAACACGCTGCTTCACCACATGCAGGCACGGACTTAAATACAACGGGGGACTCAGACAATTTCCCATTATCAGGCCCTTAGCCTCTGCCTCAGGAAGCACTCCACTATGCCTGGAAGCTTTTATCTCATCCTCTAGTTCACAGTTAAGATGGGGTGTAAGGCTTCAAAATGTAAGCTGAGCTTGCAGTCCAACATTCCATCTCGAAGTCATTGTTAGGCATATGAGTCTGTCAGTACCAAACCAAACTCTTGTCACATGGAAAAGACACTCTTCACTTACCTTTTCCACTAGCCACAAACCTAAAGGAGTTTGCTCACAAGGATTTCGCTCAAAACACACATATACCCAACATTTAGAGGTATGTAGGCATGCCCCAGTGGCCTACTGGATTAGTTCACTGCAGCACAGTCCACATACATGCCAAGGTCCCTGGTTCAAGATCCAAGTGTGGGGAAAACAACCAAGATGAAAAAACAAGCAAAATAAAGTGCTTCTTTCCTCCTCTGTCTTCCTGCCTTCCTGCCTGCCTGCTCACTTCCATTCCTGCCTCCTGAACCTTTCCTTTAAAAAAAAAAAGTATGTAGTGAGGAAACTAAAAATAGTGTAAAGATGAACTATGTCTCCTTTTCTTGTACAGTCATTCAGGGTTCTTCTGAGAAGCAAGATACTAACATTACCCTTAGGAATAATGTACTTTATAATTTTACAAATGTATCTCTGAAAGTAAATGCCAATCCTGTAGTGATACACTGGAGGGACAACCAGAAAGCTGTGTTTGACAGCTGTTAGGGGACTTGACAGGTGTATGTCTTAACCTTGTCCACATCCATATGATGCAATGATAATAAAACAAACAGTAAAGAGTTAAAATTTTCACATGTGTTAGTTGCACAATTTTTAAATAATTAAAAGAAACTAAATTATTTGATTTGCAGCTTCTGTCCAAAGTAGTCCAAATATAATGGCGAGAATAAGTACAGAATTTTCCCCATGAATCTTCTTTCTACAGTTATAGAAACAAAAAAGCAAAATTTGACTTCAATGTTCTGTCAGGGATCATTATGGTTTTTTAATAGAGATTCATGAAGACTCCAACCCAAATACTTTGATTTCCTGGCCAATTCTATTAAGTGAGTGCACCAGGGTCATTTGTCAATAGATTTCTCTGAAAAAGAGTATGAAACTGTTCTGCCAATGAGCCTTTGGGTTTATATGTGTTACAGGAGATTGGTTCTAAAGATACAAGGGGATTGTCTTGGCTTATTTAAGAAGACGGGCCTACTGAAATTTTCATATAGAGATTATAGACAAAAGACAATTTTGGAAGAATCAACAGGCAAAGAAGGGTAAAGCTTTAATATTTATTCAATGTCTACTATACGCCAAAAATTATGCCACATTCAGTAAGCATTGTTTTCATTTAATCCCAAGATTCATTCCCAGGTGGCATATGAGGTAAAAGAAAAGTTATTTAACTACATATAATGACTACAAGGCAGAGCTGGGATTTGAACTGAGGGTCTTTTCTACTACGGAGAAAACATGCATCAGAGAGAAAATATTAGTTAGGCCAGTTATTAAGTATTGGAAAATTGTTATTTTGGTTTCTACTTTTTTATAAAATGTACTCTAGAATGCACAAGCTTAATGTCAGATGGCTTATTTCTCAACTCGTTAAAAAAAAAAAAAAAGAGAGAGAGAGAGAAACCACTGGACTGTGAATAGAAAAAGCAAAGAAACAGATGAAACCAAACCAACCCATAGACATTGGCAACGGAACTGAGGTAGCCAGTAGGGAAGGGGGCGAGGGGTTGCAGTGGACTGGTGGCGGAGCCCACTGGACAGTGGTGAAAAATTCTTGGTGATGTGGTGGAGGGCAGGGTGTGCTGACATCTATCTGAGGACTGGGGAATCTGCACATATGGGAAACTTACACATACGAGCCTACATTAATTCGTAAAACAAATTTACCTCAATAAAACACTATTTTTTTAAAAAAGGTCAAATTTTGATAGATTTTCGCAAGCAATAAAAGTGCATCAGAACCTCTCTCCTCATCATAAGATTCCTTATTAAATGTATAACAAAACACAGTTTGATCAAACAAGCATGTTATCATATATATACATATGTATATATATATATACATATATATATATATATCTTCTATGTACAATTCTTACAAGCATATTTGAAAAGATGGTTTTAAATAGTGGAACCTAATTAGTATAATGACCATTGTACAAGTAATAGTCATTGTCTTTTACTTAGAAGAAAGTGAAGATATTTTGTAGATAAAGGGGCGATGCTGACAAAAATCACTAGAATCGCTTTCTTTTCCATTTTGTATTCCCCTTCACCTAACTGTTCAGCTTATAGCAAATAGCGAGGCTTGAATGAACATTCTCTTCATAGTGACAGTTACCATCTTTCTTGCTTTAGGTTCTGAAGTTTGGCTAGTTACCTTTATCTGTTTTATACATCTGTGAGTTTCCTGGAGAACGTAGAGAAAAATGTTCTAGTAACTGAACTGAGAAAACTCATAATATTTTTCTCTAGACCCAGAATTAAGCAGGAGTTGACAGGAAAATTAAAAAGAAAAATTCTGAGTTCTCATCAATTTCATCACCCATCTCTCAAAAACGTGTATCCCATATGTTATTTCTATCAAGTTTCTCTGACACTTGATAATCTTCAATACCTAACAAAAAAGTGACAATATAAAAATTCTAAGAGGTCAGATTTGCCCAAATGATATCACTCATTTGAAGCTAGCAAACTCCTTTCATCTTAAAAGAGTAATAATAGAATTAATTAATAATAGCAGCTAACAGTTAGTGGATATTCTCTATGTGTAGGACAATATTCTAAGTGCTTAACACATAATTAAATATCTCATTAATCCTCAACAACAGCCCAGTGAGATAGATGTCATTATTATTAGCATTACAGAGATAAAGAAATGGAAAGACAGGGAATTTAAGTTCCTACTTTAGGTCACACAACTATTTAGAGGTAAAACCATCATTCAGATGTAAGAAGTTTGACTCAAGTGTTTATGTACTTCAATACCAGCAATGTGGAAATCAGCTTACATCCAAGTTGTTTTGTCAAAATATATCTACCTGCTTTTAACATTATAGATGCACCTGTCTATATTTAGTTGGAGTCATATATCTCTCATAAAATTATATTATAGGAGCGAAAGTATACAATTTATTAGAAAGTAATTGCCTCTACTTTGTGGAATTATGGTCAATCTTATTTTTATTTATATAGGCATGTCTATTTATTTTTAACTGTGTTCTTTTTAAAATGAATTTGCAAACTTTCATAATTAAAACTGTTTTTAAAGTGAAAAAATCAACATATCTGGCAGAGCTAGATGAGTTACCATTAAACCTTAGCTCTTCCCATTGGAAGCCCCGCCCACCTGTTCCAATAAAACCTTTTCTTTTGTAAAACGTTTTAGAGTTTACAAAATTTTTGTAAATGTTATCTGTGCATTATCCAACAGGTCTCTCAGTTCAATTTATTATTCACTGTGGCGCCTCAAAAAGAGGAAGACCAAGAGCAGGTCACTGAAGAAGTGGGCTGTGACTCCTATGGGAAGAACTGCTTTGGAGTAAACAGCGCATCTTGGCATCCTTGGTGACCATCGAGGATACTCCTTCATAGAAGTATCCTCATCACTCGACTGGAACCCAGAGTGTCCACATGGTCAGGAAAAGTCAGAGCATGCAAGGCTTCCTCAAAATGGTTATGATGGAGGCAATAAAACTGTCAAATTAGGAACATTCTTCAACAAAAATGTTTTTCAAAGAAAATACTATCTTAAACTAATTCTACTTAATCACCAAAGAATAAAATTGCAAAAACTTAAATGGAACAAAACAATCAGCACTGAATTACAGCATTCTACAATTTGAAGTAGATTTATTATTAGTTAACAAAATCCAGTAGCCAAAGAAAGTGGTGTTCTTTCTCTCTTGTATCAGATGATGCTACTTCTAACACAATATCCAGTGGAGAATCATGGCTCTTTCTACAAATTAGCTTTGGTAGGGTCTCAGATAAGACAAACTGAGTAATCAATGCTATGCTACCCCACAGATATCCCCAATGGCTTTACTATCAGCAGGTTGTCCCAGGGGCCACAGCACATATAATCTACACTGCAGCAATCCATCTGTTCCTACTTGCTGATCACCAACCCCGTGAGGGTGATTATAATAGAGGGATCACACTATATTCCAACCCAGTGGACCAGACTTTAAAATACATAATCATCGCCAGTAAAGCATGTTAAAGTACAGATTTTCCAGATTCTCTTTTTTTCGTTCTGCTAGCCCGCTAGCAGAACAATACTCAGCAGATATTCCTGTTTACCTTATAAATTCTCATCTATGTATAATAGAGGTGGTCAGGGTGAGTTTTTTAGCTTTATGAATAATTCGGCAAGACTGAAAATTGTTGTTGAGTATATTTGAGTGATTGCAAACTTGGCAGGTCGTGTAGGCAAATTTCCTCACAAATTTCCTCGCAAATTTCACATCATCAGAACAGCCTTAATCTAGAGCAAACTAGAGCAAACTCTACATTCGCTCGAGGGAGATGAGGGCTGAGGTGACAGTTCAGATAAGAATCTTGTCCTCATGCTCAATTCAAATGCAATTGAAGAAAGAAAAAAAAAGTATACACCATCAGAACCAAAGAATATCTAGCCACTGGAGTTCATAAATGATGAACTCCATCATCATTTATGGAGCAGAATTTTATGATACAACTTGAAGTATTCTGAACTATTTTAAGAAAGCATGGATGAGACCTTGAGTAATTCTACCAAAATCAATGCATCACTGAAGGGTGTCTTGCTTATTTGTTTCTGGGTTTGGTCCATGTTGTGGAAGAATATGTGCCTTTATGTTGAGCATAACAGTCCAGTCCAGATGAGTAGTCAGCTCAATTCAAGATGAGAATAAATTCTAGGCCACCTTATAGATTCTAACAGAAGTTTTTATACACAGAATTCCCAGAGGTGCTACTCAGAGTATAACTGAGATAACAAAACAACCTCCTTCTGGAGAGAGAATGTGATTCATGCAGAATGGTGTAAAACCTGTGCTAAACCAGTGTACTTCATCTGAATCCCTCAGGAAATGTATTTAAACATAAAGTCCCCTTTCCTCTACCAACTTAGTATCCTATATGATTTTCCATGTCATTTGAACACTCAGAACGTGATGAGAGGGTGAGTATTTAGATATCGACAGAAATGAGAAAAACTAATATAAGCTCTCAGGTGTAAGCAAGAATCTCATCATGTGGTTGGTCTTTCTTAGAACTGAGGAAACAATGTCATCACCAGAAATGGGTTTGCATTTGTATAGTGAGTGACATCATTCAGAAGGGAAGGCTCACACTTTATCAGCACTCCTCTGGTCTAACCATTTTTTATTCGTTCAATAAATATTGAATCAGCATCTACTGTGTGCCAGACAATGCTGGGAATGTATTTATGAATCAAACCCTATCCTTACGAAGCATACATTTTAATGGGAGGAGAGAAAAGGTCAAGAGATGTCAGAGATGCAGTACATCCAATGGTGATAAGAGCTATGGAGAACAACAAAGCAAAAAAGGAATGGACTGTCCAAGGATGGAGGGGTACGAGTGTAATTTTAAATATATTGATTAGAGCGAGTCAATATTAGACAGACTTGAAGAAATGAGGAAGTAACCTTGACAGAGTCATCCAGAAGAGCATTCCAGAAACTGGAACAGCAGGTGCAAAAGGTCTGCTATAATCATAAGTACCAGGTAGTCAGTGGCCTAAAACAACACAATTTCATTATCTGACAGCTCTGTAGGTTATAAGTCTGACAAGGAACTCTCCAGGTAAGACTGAGGTGTCGGTAAGGCTATGTTCCTTTCTGCGGACTCTAGGTTGGATCCATTTTCTTGTCATTTCCTTTTTCTAGAGGTTGCCCACATTCCTTGGTTCATGACTCTCTTCTTCCATCTTTAAAGCAAACAAGGTAAACTGAGTCCTTCTGACGTATCACTCTCACTTTGCTTCTGTGGTCACGTCTCTGATTTGCAGACTCCTGTCTGCCTCCAAAGTTATTACTTTGGACCTGCCCAATAATCCAATGTATCCTTTAAGTCCCAACTTGATCGCATCTGCAAAGTCCAATTTGCATGTATCATCATGCATTTATAGATTCTAAGGATTAAGATAAAGGGAAAAAAATAAAAGAATTAAGCCAACCAAAGCCTCCATGGATATTCTAATGATATGCAAACTGGATAAAACTGACTACCATGAACCTAAATTTCCTTAAAGTAACTTTGCAGGTTTGTCATGAAAATTAAAGAAGATAAACTGCCCTAGGAAGGAACATGTCACTGGCCCTCATCTTCCATTTCCTTTGTTGTTACAATTTTTGTTCTTGTTCCCATCATCAACATTTTTAATTCCTACTTCCTCAAATCTAGTCTTTACATAAAATTAAAAAAAAAAAAAACAAAAAACATTTTAAACTATTTTCTATGCAAACTGGTCCTGGATATTGTGCTTGACCTAAATAAAAACTGCTGTTTTTCTCTCCTTTAGAGTCTGGCGGGGCGGGCTCTTGAACGTGCTCTGCAAATTAAATGCACCCAACGGCCAACTCTTGTGCAGTGGCATGAACCCTGAAGCTATTTTTAAGAGAACTGCCCTGTGGTCACTGCCCCTCTCTTTTTCTTCCCTCTCACAGCTTTTGCAGAGAGGGATAGTCACCTGGCAGGGAGTGGCAGCAGCAGCTGTGTGTGCCGAGAAAGGCTACAGCCCAGTGCCTTGCCCCTGCCTCCTGCTGCAGGCAGCCTGCGAGCTGAGATCAGGTGAGATCAGACGGCCTCTGGGGCAGCTGCGCATCTGCCTGGTGACCTCCCAGGCCACCTGCCTCTTCAGAGAAGGTTTGGATGGAGGGGATAGCTACAACTAAGGACCTGTTGTGCTTCTGCTCTATTTCTTCTGAGTGTTGAGTTCATCTCTGATGTCGGTACTAAGCTCTGGCTGCATCAGCCTTCGACACCTGCACATCTAGTGTCCGACATACAGACAGCTTGTATGGCATGGACTGTGAAACCTCGAAGAAAAACCGTGTTTTCTAGACCGTGTTAAGTCTGGGACTGATGGAGATCCAGCTGTCACTGCCGACACCAGTTTACCTCTCTCTGACTTTGCCGACACGAATCAGAGCCATTGAATGTTCAGTTTTTGCCTTGGAGGTCACTGAGTCCAACCACTTATAGAAAGTGGACACGGGAGCCTCAAAGGGGGATGAGATGAAGCACCCAAAGGCAAAACTAAAACTCTGATGTGACTCCCAACTCACTTCTCTTTCTAAGGCACTTCCCTCACCTGCATTTTGAGAATCTGTGCCTCTTGTCCTCAGCACCTGAAAAATACCCATTGCACAAAGGGAGCAGATGAACAGACATGCCATTTTCAGAGTTTAATAGTAAACATCTTTTTTTGTTTTCATATGTAGTGAAAAGACTGAAGGCAATAAAAGATGGTAGCCGCCTGCCAAACCCTGGCAAGGGTGGTCGGGAAAACACTGCACTGAGATGGCGCACCATGGACTGAAACTGGTGGCTACATTACATACGACAGCTGTGCTGGCCTGGCCGGCCTTTGGGAATTGCAGAGAAGGCAGATGGGTGGCAGAAGGAGAAAATGGTGAATGATCAGGGGAAGGCAAGTAAGCATATTCAATGAACATCTCTCAAAATGAATCCACCATTTCCATATTCCCCAACAGTCACCTATCGCTAATTAGTAAAGGAAACCTAAAGTACCAAAGTGAGAAGTTCAAAAGAAATGATCTAAAATGTCAACGTTGTTTTTTGTAAAAAAAAGACTACAGTATTTAAATAGAAAAAGAAGGGTTGAACAACATAAACAAGTGTGTGATTGAGCGTCAGGTACTATATTTTAGTCCCTTTTTTTTTCCTTTCTGGTCACCGCCAGGCTTTCCCGTGTAGCCCCAGGTCTCAACATGGTGCAGTACAAATAACAGGCACTCAATAAATGTTTCTAACTTGAAGGCATTCTTTTACACCCACCTAAAATAGGCAAAACTCTCAATTTCCCTTTTCCATGATTTTTCAAGTGGCCCAGATTCACTTGGCACTGCAGACAATACAAGAGCAATCAGCCAAGAATGAAATGCCCTAAAGACAGGAAAAACAGACATTAAAAAACACTCGCTGGAGAAAGTCCTCAGCACAAAGAGCAGGCCAGCACCGCAACCCAGCCACAGGGGGCACAGACCAGGCAGAACACAGCTGCTCCCAGAGATCTGATGATCCCATTATTCTCCAAGTTTGCTCAGATTAATCAGTCTCCAAATCTTCTGAGGCTCCCTAACACCCAACTAATAGCTATATCAAGGATAAATTTATGCTAATCTGCTAATGTGCACGCCCCACAGTCATTAGCTGAGGAGATTGGCTCCTCTATACAATTACTAAGAGTTTCTTAAATAGAGAACTAATGGAAATGTCGTTAATAATTCTCCACGCTAACTCTGTATTGTTTTTAGTACTTACATACATGTGACTGTAATTTTTTATCAAGTATCTGCAGAATCTTAGTTCTTTGCAAGATGGCTTCTAGTAGACAGTAGCTTGTAAGGGAGAAACACGTTTTTGAAAGATGTAGGCTATTCAAGTGCATTTAATGGATTCCATCAAGGGTAGTTTGTCATCAAGAATAACAATATAAATATTTTGATTTATGTCAGACTCATTAATTATTTCCTTACCAGCCCATATTTTGGAATCGCTCCAAATAAGCTGAATGTACTTTTTATTTTCAACTTCATTTAACTGAAAGCCCTCCTGCAGCTCTGACTGAAACAACTGTTATTTACTGGCCACACAGATCAGTTTCACTTTCCCTGCCAAAGGTAAACACCCCAAAGGAATCTAAAAGTACACTGAATGAAAATTTGGATGAGCCCCATTTGTGCTTTAATTTGGGTAAAAACAGTTTTCAAAGGTTATGTGCTGTGAGAGAGATTTGGCTTATTAAGTAAGCCTGAGGTTCCCAAATGACTGAAGTTATTCCAAGCAGACTAGATTTTGTCCCAAACTGGCTATTTTGTGTGGACCTTCCCCAGAAGTAAGATGTTTCATTGGAAAACAATGGTGTGTTAGGTTGGTTTACTCTCTAAGGATAACAACGATGTGGCTGGCCTGGCCCATGTGCTCAACTGGTCCCCAGTCAGCAAACCTCATTCCCACTTCCACCTGACCTTCCCCTCCCTGCACCTCCCATGCAATCCCTGTCTCTTCTCAGGACTTCCTTGCCTGCTTTTCTAGTCCACTGATCCCCCATGGCCTGGAGCAAGGAGGTCTTCCTGATACTCAGTCAAAATAGAATAGTTTAGACTTGGTAAGTTTAAGGTTATCTTTAGGGAATGCTGTAAGGAACAAATGAGATCAAATGTAGCATCACAATTTCTGAAACACAGTAAACACTCAGTGAATGTAAGCTAATATTATTGTTGCTAATAATACTATCTTCATCTTCCCCAATCAGTACAAAAAAAGGGGTGGGACAAGAGCAAGGCAATAAAGTTGGGCGCAGAGCTGGGTCAGAATGTTGGTAGTTAAAGGGGGAGTTAAGGGAACCTTCAAGTGGAAAAAGAATATGGGACTGAGGCCTGAAACGTTACCATTAGCCCAGACTCTTACCAAACCATCAGCCTGCTGGGGGACAGATGTGAAAAGAAATTTTATAGAGCATTATGCTGACATAATGGGTCATTTCACCACTGGACAAATAAGAATGCGAAGGACTTCTAGAATGGATTGGGGGCGAATGTTCCATCCAGTGGATACAATTTAGTCATTAAGTCACACTGCTTGGAACTCTCTAGCCCATCTTATTCCCTATCAAGCAGTTGTTTCCTATAGGTAACACACTGCAAGCTGTCCTAAATGTCTTTGATATTTTTCACTTCCCCTTTTACTGATGTTTAGAACAGAGGTGTGTGTGTGCCTGGTGAGAAAAAAGAAACAAAATCATTTTGTCTATATTAAGATAAGTTTTGAAATTTCCAACTTGGTCATCAAAGGCCATGCCAAAGATTTCAAAAGGCTCAAGGCACAAGTCAAGCCACAAGTCTTCCCAGGTCAATCTCTGCCCCTTGCTCTGTAAGTCCTGGATCAGTCTCCCAGGAGACTTCTTATCACCTCTTCCCAATCACTTACCGACACTGCCCACTTTAAAACTCATCGTGTTGGAGCATAAATCAGATCTTGTCATTTGCCTACATCAAACCATTACACATTAGAATAAAACCCAAAGTTTCTATCACAGGTTCCAAGGACCTGCATGCTCTGGCCCATTCTTCACATCCTCACATTCACTCAGCACTCCTCTGCTCTAACTCCACTGCCTCCAATGGCTTACCTTCAGTTCTTCCAACACATTGACTTCTTCCCTAACTCATTAGCTTGCTTCCTTGCCTAGTGGAATTGTCGTCCCCACTGCCCCCTCCTCTCCTGGCTCCCTGTACTCAGCTCAAAGGTCATCTTTTCTGTGTGGCTATGCTGATGAACCTTTATAAAGGAACAATTAGCTAATACCATCCATATTGTGTTACCTGTAGAGCTTTTATCACAATGAGTCCTCATGTTGTGTATTTGCTTACTTGCTCAGTAATAACTGCAGTTATTTGTGAGGGGGAAACTCTAAAACCACTGCTGTATCCACAGCACGCAGGTCAGTGCCGAGAATGGAGCAGACACAGATTAAGTACTTCATGAGTGAGCAAATGAATGCTTCCTTCAAGACTCTCCAATTCTGGTGGTTTAGAAGATAAGTCTGCTGGGCGTGAGACACATATACATCAGAAGGACCAGAGTTTATGACCCAGGCCCAATAATCAAGATGACAAACAACTAGATAAAAAAATAAATAAAAGCTTCCTCCTCCCTCTTCCTGCCTGCCTGCCTACTTACCTTCATTCCTATCTGTACCCTTCCTTAAGAAAATAAAATCTAAAAATCTTTGCAATTTTAAGCAAAAGAGCATGATGTCCTATAATTACATTCACAATCTCTTTGACTGAACAGAGTTGAGGGAAGGGGGTGTATGGGGTTCAATAAAAAGGTCAGAAAATCACTGAGCAGAGTTAGCTAACTTGACAATTGTTTAAAATAGAATTTCTAAGGCAGCCCCTGTTAGATAGCGGTGTGGTCAGCTGCCTTTGGTTGGCACAGTTTACATACGTCCCAAAGAGTCAGCTTTGTGTCTTCAGGGCCCAGGTGAACAACCAAGATGAAAAACTAAATAAAATAAAGTACCGCTTCCTCATCTCTTTTCCTCCCTACCTTCCTCTGCTTGCTTTCATTCCTGCCGCACCTTTCCTTTAAAAATACATACCTATATACATACATATATACATACATACATAAAAATAAATAAAATTCTGGAATCTCGTACAAGAAACAAAACTGAGAACTAATAAATATAGGTAGGTGCAATGTCTGCTTTAAAAACAATTGAGATACAATAAAAATGCTCTGCACTTTTAGAGTCTAAATATTTCCAAGACAAACACATAACTTTTAGTGTTACTTATTCCTTTAAAAATAAAACACGCCAACAACACAACAATTTGGTATTACACTGGGAATCACTAATGATAATCTGTTCACCAAACTGACTTACAACACAGATTCTGGCTAAGGTTTGTGTGTCCTTGAACAAGAGAAAATACCTCCTCCCCAATGATTCATTTGAAAAGTGAGAAGAAATTCTCAAAATGAGCTTGAGAACTGCTTGGGGGGCGGGGGTAGGGTGGGGAGGCGAGGGCTGTGTTATAATTACAGTCATTTTATTTTCCTTTTACAGACAAAAATGTAAAGATGATTTTTAGAATTCTATTTGCCTCTCTCCTTTCTCGCCCAGTCATATGCCTACCAATTCCCCTTACTGAATAGTGATCTGTAAAGGGATGCAGGTGCTAAAGCATATTCATATGGAAAATATTCCTCAAACACAGTCCTAAATTATACTTGTGACCAATTGTGTGAATATTTATGGCAGAGTTTGCTCATCCATTAAAGGAAAGAGTATTTGCCCATTATAGGTTTCCTATCTTGATAAAACACTCAGCATGCTATAGTTTGCCTTTAGTAAGGAAATCTATTAAAACAATATATCTAGTTCTTTACTTTTACATTGTTATAAAATATTTGCAGGCACATAAATTGTTTCAGTTAATATTCCCTCTTGCTTTATTTTCTGTTCACCTGCACAGACTTCAATAAATGTATAAAATATCATCTGGTTATCTGGACAGACGCAGTGGCATACACAGTCATGGGTTTTTGTGACTTTAATTTTCAGCATGCTAGATTCTAGTTGCATCTATTTTTTACAATGTTATAAAGCAAATACCTTCTGAAAAGGGGATATTATAGTAGCAGTTGCTATTTCTAAAGGCCATCACACCTTGATGAAGTTAGCATAATTGCTGTATGCACACATGTACAGGCACAGCATACATACCACCTAACCAGGCAAGGAAAGTGGGGGGTGGGAGTGGGTGCAAAGAAGGGGCTGAATTTGAAGTACAATTCCCTAAGCAAACTAGAAACATGGTACAATGGACTTCCATCTCTAGCACATGAGCATAAATACTTGATTGAATCAGCAAGTTGACACCTGGGTCACGCAAAGTCAAAAAAGGTTGAATGATACCAGTTCAAGAGTAAACACTACTAAAGTCCAGCTCTGAGAGCCAACAGGCTGGCCATGGAGGTACTACTGAAGATACATACATCTATCTCTGACAGGAGAATCTTTCACAGATGGAGCTAAATTGGAACAGACTTTTGACAGAAAATCATTAAGCCTAAGAAAAAAAGTCTTGACTAATATCAGGAGATGCAATATCTTCTGGCATTTGTACTGTTCCCTCCCATCCCCAGCCCACTACCACCACACAACTAAATAGCTTTTAACGGCGGGGCCAAACTTACATCAAATCAAAATTTTGATTGAACCCTGATTAGATTTGCACCCATTTTTATCTCTGTGATTAATTCTAACTTTGAGCACTTCGCATTTTAATCGTATGGCCTATAACAGATATTCAAATGCACCTCTTTGGGGCTAGAAGTCCTGAACTCTTGTTTAAATATCTCTCCTTCTCTGCCATAGGAACTCTCCTTGTCCCTACATCAGTGATTATGTCAGTGGACAGATCTTTCTTACTTACTCTCCTAAAGATCTAGCAATCATTCTTTCAGGAGTTTGAGTCTGTAAATTCATAGTGACATTAAACTTTGAAAACGACCAAACTAAGCCAACCCATATCCCAGTTTGGAAAGGAGAAAAGCATGATCAAGGAAGGAAAACATCTTCATTCCATAGAATCATGGCTCCCGCTGAAGTTGGGAAAATAAGGGCAAGAATTTATTATGTATCTAAACTATGATTTTCAAAAATAATCTCATACATAATCTTACATGAGACTCTCGCACATGCAAAAGTACAATCCTTTAAAATAGTATAAAAATTTTAAGTCCTCTTTCTAAGATAAATACATATAGTTGCCTTTACTTTATAACTAGAAAAACTGCTGCAGCAAACACAGACCTTTCAACTAGTTTGTGAGGGACAGTGACACGAAGTCACTGTCCTCTCTTCATTCCTGATGTCTTCCTGCTCCTCTTGGCTCTCACGCTCTATTAACAGCCTAGGGCTAGGCTAAGGCTGATGTGTCTTAACGAGCCCTTTTTAAATGGAGACAAAGTAAAGATTGCATAACAGAATTAAATGTTTCAAACTTTGATCCACACAGGACAGGGAATAAAACATACAGACATTCTCAAATATTGAGATTACTTCTTCCTACCTCTGTTTTGTCAATTGTTAATAAGAGTAGAGAAAACAAGAATAAAAATGTAAGTAATATATACATTCCACCTTATACCTGGGCTTTCAGCTAGAAGCAGTGGGAGGGAAAGAGGGGTGAATCTGGAGGTCTCTGAAAAGCACAGTAACCAATCCTGCAGGAAGAGAACAGGGAACATTTTGCCACAAGAGCCCACTGGGTTGTTTGGGGCTTCTTTTCATAGACAAAGCAGAATCATCTCATTATTTATAAGCCATGTCCTCAGGAGGAAGTCAGGAAATGGGAAGCAACACAGCAATTCTTATTTGCAACATTTTTAATTTTAGTTTTTAGTTTTGAAAAGAGAACTTTAAATGAACTAGAGTTGTCACAGAGTAGGGGGAAGGGGAGAGATTCCCACAGTCTTTTTTTTTTTTTCTTCTCAGTACTATAAAGTTCTTAACTTCTCCAGTAGCACAGAGCTCTCGAAAGCACTTTCAGAACACAGCTCCAACATTTCTTTTCAGGCAGTTCTTAAGAATGTTGGAATGTGAACAACTAGGACAAAAAATATTACTTCAACTGCAGTCTTCACTTTGCATTTGGCCCACAAGAGCTGCTGACATAGCAGAATAATACCAGCGACACCACAAACATCTTGAAAAAAAATTCTGGACTGACAAAGTGCATGTTATGCAAGACTTAATTGAATGCACTTCTTTACATAGAAAGAAACAGTGCAGTGGTCACAGAGCAAAATTCAATGAATTGAATACACCGGGCATTTTAATTACAGAAAATCGGACATTCTTACCATCAGTGTTTATAATAACCACATCATGTGCTGCATCAAAGCAGCTCTGATTTTAGTACTTAAGCAAGATATACCCAGTCACACAGACTGATTTCCAACTCCCTATTTCCATTGTAGACTAAACAACTACTGGTCATTAATAAAACATCAAGGTGAGATATAAATATACACATCACCCCACTCAAAGGAATCAAGGCAAAGGCCTTTACACATAATGAAACTGCTTAGTGCATCTGTTTGGGAAAGATACATAGTGCAACCAGTGTGCTTATCTTGGACCCAGAAGTTCAGCTTTTATTCACCCAAAGCTCAGGATACTTAAGCAGCCTCTCATCCCGGGGAAGAGTGGTAAACTTAGGCCATTCTAACCAAAAGGGCAAAAGTGCACAATTACAAGGGCAGTGAGCCCAGTGATGAATTGCCAAGACTGAGAACATTCAGTGAAGACTCAGAGCTAGAGGAAGAGGGTGAAAAGCTACCCTAGAGCAGGATGCTTCCTAGGGTGGAAAGAGAGTTCTGAGCCAGGTGTGAGGGAGGCATTGCTGAAGGCGGCTGGCGGTTCAGGAGAGGAAGAATGAGAGCCAGGAGGTACCTACTCTGCCTCTGCTCTTCACTTGCACACACTCAGCTTTGAGTATTACCAAGTTCCAAAATTAGAAATGTTTCCAAGAATTGCATTATTCTACTCCAAGACAGGATTCAGTCATTCAGAAAGACATGCAAGCAAGTCAATTCCCAATGAAGGAAAAATATCTCAGAGCACCCTGGTGGCCTAGCAGAGAAGTCTGGCACAGCATGGTTCACATGTATCCCAAGGATCAGGGTTCAAGACCTGGGGCCACAGGCAAAAACCAAGACAAACAACTAAATAAAATAAATAAAGTGCTTCTTCCACCACTCTCTTCCTGCTGCCTCTGTTCACCTTCATTTCTGTCTGCACCTTTCCTTTGTTGTAAAATAAAAATACACACACACATACACACACACACACACACACATACACGTCATAAAGAACACTCTTGAAGATGGACAGCTTGACCAAGCAAATGGGTTCCAATGCAGAGGAAACAAAGACTTCTTAACAAGATGAAATGAATAGCAAATATTTCCAACATATACCCATCCACTCGGGATACAAAGCTTCTAATAAAAAAAAAAAAACTATCCAAACTGGTCTACCCTAGCGGAGTAGAGGTTAGGTCTGCTGCCACCAATTGAGCACAGTCCACATAGATTCCAAGGACCCAAGTTCCCATTCAGAAGTTGATGGGAACAACTAAATAAAACAACTAAATAAAATTAACAGAAAATGCTTCCTCTTCTTTCTTCCTGCCTGCTTGCCTACTCGCCTTTATTCCTGCCTGCACCTTCCCTTAAAAAAAAAAAGCCCTCAAAACTCAACGGTAAATATTTTTCTTCCGTCTAAGTCTGGAAACCCTCCATTGCTCATCCTGTACACAGGACACAGGACCATAACTTAGCACTCATGGGGCTACACAATATATGCTGCGGGTTGCTATTCAAAAGATGCAAGGCTGCCATGACTGATATTTGCTCTGGTCATGTTTGCCTCTCTCTGTGCATGGATATATACCAGACTTCCTAAGCACTCCGATAGCTCCAGCTCAGACCTCAGGACCCAGCTCATCAAATCCATGGTTTACAAGCTTTCTTGAAAGTCCTAAATGCAATCATTGTTTTAAAAACTCATCTGCTTAAAATAAAAAAAAAGAAAGAAAGAAAGAAAGCATTGCCAGGAACTGCTCAAAGAAAAGCAAAAAGCTCATTTGATTTTTTTAACTTTGCCCATCAGCTGCCAAGTAAACTTATTAAGTCTTTGTTTTATGAGGAAACATGAAACATGTCCAAAAGCAATTTTATATTGCCAGTAGGGATCAACCAAGTACACTGCCATTAGCATTTACAAGTCTGCTTTTTTTCTTTCTGCATCCCACTGTAACCTCTCAAAATGAAGGTACTACATCTTTTGTACATTCCTTTATTTTCTGTCGCAGTTCTCTAAACACAGTGGCCTTTCAATCAATGTTCAATGTACAATCAATGTTTCAGGGCGTGAAAAAGCACATCTTCCAGTCACACATTTATTTATTTTTCGGCTTCCTAAAAAATGACATGAATTATTTATCCATTTGAATGTGTTCATCCGACATGGGAGAAAAGAGATTTTCTGACAAATAAAGTGTAGAAATTCTGTGTGATGTGTGCATACATACAAAATTTCTTTTACAAAGAAATCAACAGGTAGAGTATGGCAACTTGATTTCATAAGAGATCAGAAGCCAAAATTTTGACTACTGCCACATACTTTGTTTTGACTTGAGAGCAAGAAAGAGAACAGGTAAAGACCGAGTCACTTAGACAGATGCAGTCAAATACGGCGAGAAGCCTGTCACAGTATGAAGCTATTACTAAACAATAATAATGGTGAGAAAAAAATAACCTTCTAAAATAATGTGAAATGTGTGAGTAGTAGGAAATAGAAAACTATTGGTGGGCTATAAGAGTGACTATAAGAGGGGCATAATGAAGATGTATTTGGAAGTCAAAGTCAAAGTTTCAAAAGAAGTGATCCCCATTCCTTAAAACTCTCATAGGAAGAACATCGGCACAACTGCTTCATATAAAGGCAGCTGGTCAAGAAGGGAGGAAAGAGAAAGGTAAACAATATTGGCTTAATAAAATCTCTGGTCTGGTTTTCAGTCCTCTGCTGGATGTCATCAGTAGGTGAGAGTCCTCTGCTATAGTTCTGAGTCTTCATGCTCACTTCCCATTTTACAGGGAAAAGCTTTTGGAATCATATGAGCGATGGGTAATGAGGAGCTACTAAGATTTAAAATAAGAGACTGCAGACCCTGGCATCAGTCCAGGTTTCTTCTCTGGCTGCAACATGTGAAGTGCAATGTGCAGTCTTGTATCAAAGGGGGCTTCTTCAGTTTTCAGCAGTACGGAGCCGCAATAGAATTGATTCAAATTCCCATGGTTAAAAAAAAAAAGAAGAATAGAAAACTTAACGTGGATAATATCAGAGCTGCAAGTGTTCTGCAGCTACTTTAGGAAAGAGTTAAGAGGTGGATGGTTTACCATACATGTCTGTATTTGTCAGCTTTGCTTTGTCAACAAACAATTCCCATAGCTCAGTGGCTTACAAAAATGCAAGTTTATTTCTTATTCATGTTACAAGTAGGACATTGGTTGGCTATAGCTCTACAATACCTGCCTTCTCATTGCTCTCATGGTCTCTGAACATGAGCAAATAAGAGCAAAAGTGGTGACAAACGTACTACGTCTCTAAACATTTCTGCACAGAAGCACGTGGGTCACATCCAGTCACATTCCACTGGTTAAGGCGAGTCATCTGCCCAAACTCAAAGTCACTAAACATAGGAATGTCTATACCCCTTCTTACAGAAAACTTAACAGTAAATCATTGCAAACAGCAATATATGTCCTAGAAGATAATTCATACAGCACAAAAAGATTACAAAGTTCCTCTGATCTCTTGGATCCCAAATGGGATCATAACCCAAATGGGACAAGTGTATCAACTGCCATAGCCATCTGTGTCCATAAATTTTTATCTGTGTCCCTAAGACCAAGAGAAAACCAGCACTGGTCACTGGGAACCTTCTGTTGTTTTTGAGTGAAGAGAATATCAGCAGTAATTTCAAGGGTCTCTGGCTTCAGAAAATGCTGTGGTCACCACACATAGCACATACTTTGGTAAAATGTCTGTTGTTTTGCTTCTCAAGGATCACCTCCTCTGATGATCTTGTTCTCAACTATGAAAATGAGAATCATGGGACATAGTAAGTGACTCTATTCCTTCCAAATTCTCCTCCCAACTTTGTATCCAAAATTTACCTATGTGGGAAAACTGCTTAAGTTTATAAGTAACCAAAAGCACTGGGCCAATTTTGTGCTTGGAGGCTCTAAACTGTATATTAACAATCATTCATAATGGCATGACATCTAAGCACAACATGTTTAAAGGAAATAGGGAAATCATGACTTAATGCTCAAGCAATCAGTAGATCTATGACTTGGGAAGTGTTCTGGTCTGACATTTTAGGAAGTACCTCTCTTTAAAGTGGCACCAAAGAAATATATGATGTTGAAAGATTGTGTGCTTAGATCGACTACCTAATACAAAGGCTATTATGCTACAGTCCATCCTCCCAAGACTCTTAGTGAAGACAAGAAAATCAGTGGGAAACCTGGAGTATCTGAAGTGTACATCGAAATAGAGAAATACATTACAAGAGATGTCATCACAGTAAATGTTCTATATAAGAGAGCTCTTTCCACATTTTTACAGAGGCTCCTGTATAGTACAACTCTGTTCATTTGACTAGGAATTCCTTGCAACAAATTACCTCATGCAACAAATGTTTTATTTACTTTGTGTACAGGTATGAATGCATGTGTTTTTGCTTTTCTGAGCCCCCTAGGCTGTTATGTGTTAGAGAAAAAAGGTCTAATGGTAAATATTCATACAAGATGAGATAGTCATTTTTAATGTCTTAGCTTGATGTCTGAGTTATTTGCTCAAATAAATGAGTTGACATTATCATGGTAGAAAGAGTATCAAGAGTATTAACTTTAAATCTGACTACATATAAATACATGTAATTAAATGTCTTATTATGTTATAAAATATATTTATATTTACTTAATATAAATAACTTCCTGTGGCATATATACATATAAATGATTTATATTTATTCAACTTCAGATGCTTTAATATTCTAGTGATTCTATTGATTCTATAGATTCTATTCTAATGATCATTAATTAAAGGCATATTGTTTACACTTCAATCATGTTATTCTTCTTTTTGCATAGAACTAGCCAATTCTCAATCTAACAGCTTCTCAAACTCTCTCTCCCTCCTTAATTTCAGTTACATTTCCATGGAATTGGAAGTCATTGTCCTTTGAGAATGTGAGACTAGAAGTAAAACACTCTCATTTTATTTATGGGATAAAGAATATTGCATTGTTTTCAAATCTGGGTTAGTGCTTGACATGCCAAAGGTGACAGAATGACCCCAGTGGGCTTTGGAATTTTAGCTTTAGTTGGAACATTTGCAGCAATTTCTGCTATTTCTATTATGTATAGGCCTGCACAAGAGATTTGAAAGTACCCTTGTATTTCCTAGGTGAAGAATACCTCTGTCAAACAGAAAGTATGTTGCAGACGCATTGCAGAGATTCTAAAGAGAAAGACATTTCTTTCCCAAGATCACCCAGAGATCTGTCTCTACTTTTAGAGAGACTGCCTTCACCCTGTATACTCAGCCAACGTATCTGAGAAGAGCTTGTCCTTCCCAGGCAATTTCATTCCTCTCAGAATAAAACCAAGATGGTGTGATGGTCCCTTTGAAGGACAAGCATGATGCCAGCAACCCTCCCAAGACTGGTGCAGGGAGGGATGGGTCTCTAGAATATGGAATGCACACAGGCCATTTTCTATCTTAGATTTGGTATCTCTGCAGACACCCTGATTTCCCCCACCTCCGAGACAGACTGATTGATTAATGGATTGACTGGTTCACATCTCCAATATTAGTACTTTCTACAAGATCCGGCCTCTTGCTTTCTGCTTCTGAAGTTTCTGCAGGACTGAACACACTGAGCTGTTTAATCCACTTCTATAAAAACAATGCAGTCATCCCAGAGGAGAGCTGCATTTCAGAACCACTCTGCTTTCCCTGGAGACACACTTTTTTTCCTTTCACTCAAAATCTAATCCTCTCAGCTCTTTGTTGCCACACAGCTTCAGAAGAAAAATTAGATTCTGCTAAGAATATCAATATTGAAAAACAAATGTTCTGAATTGAATTTAGCTTACGTTTTAATGTTCACTTTGGAATGATCTGGTTTTGCCCTAAAATAAATCCTCTCTGACATTTGATTCTCATTTAATATTCACCTTGGTTGAAGCCGCAGGGTCTCCATTCCTCTCAGCCCTCCCTCTTCAACACGTGGTTGCCCGGCAACCTCAAACAGCTGGTTGCCCAAACCAGAAAAGTAAATGGGATTAACTCTGGGGCAAACTAATTGAAGGAAGCATTAGTATGCTCCCAATCAGAATTCTTTCAATACTCGCTGATTAAGTTGCACTTTGCTGTCCTAAGTGAGACTGTGGACAGTGGCGTGTACAGGTGGAAAACTGTCACAGGCTTGAAGACTGAATATCCACCACCACGGTGACAGCAGCTACCACATCATAGCACTTAACAGACCACAGTCCTCTGCTCACAAAAGGGCATCACAAGTCTTTGCCCTCTGCTCCTCTCATTCATGTATTCATGTATGAATTGACTCATTCACTTTCTCATGTATCCATTCAATCAAGCACTTGTTGAAAGACAACAGGACATCACAGAAATTTTAAAGACTCAGGGGTGAACCAGACATTGGTTTCAATTTCAGCTTAATTACTTTATAATTCTATGATACTGACATAAACTTCTAGTTCTTAATTTCAACAGTGGCAAGATCAAGTTATCAATACCTAATTTGAAGAGATAGTGTGAAGATTACATAATATGGAATCTGAGAAACCATGACTACACTGATTGCCCAGGTTAGACTTTCTATTAACTCCCATCTCCCGCTATCACATGAAACTGGAATGTGGGAGAACAACTGGAGGTATGTTACTTAGTTATTGAGTCATGTAGCTGTATTTCAAGAATCCAAGAAAATAATGGAATGTTAGCAGTAGTAACTGAGAGGAATAGACAACTATGAAACTTTTTTAACAAAAAGAACAGGATAATCACTAATCAATTAGTGGAGAATGTTAAAGGTATTCCTCTAACAATGTTTTGAGATCAGACAATCTTAGACTAGTCATTGAGAAATCATAACAAAACAAAGGAAGTTAGTTAAAAACTTTAAGTACTGGTGGCAGACCTGAGGCTAGTACATAACCATGAAGGTTACCTTCTTGACTTCTATTTGCTCAGTTTACACTCTGCTGTCAGACTCCTTAGAACAGTAAAGACAGCAGGGGGCAGGAGAAGAAACAAAATAGTCTGCAGGAATGAAAAGAAACTAGGCTGCTGGAGCTAGAACTCTGATACCCAAATATCACACATCAGTATTTTAAACTGTTTTCAAGATGCATTTTCTTTCAGAGGATGTGAGTGTGTGTGTGTGTGTGTGTGTGTGTGTGTGTGAGTGTGTGTGTGTGTGT